>PVIU01005447.1:0-113543 GCA_004026605.1 Ondatra zibethicus | reverse complement strand
TTATCCTGGAATATCTTGTTTTCCCCATCGATGGTGAAAGAAAGCTTTGTTGGGTATAGTAGTCTGGGCTTGCATCCATGGTCTCTTAGTTTCTGCAGCACATCTATCCAAGACCTTCTAGCTTTCATGGTTTCCATAGAGAAGTCAGGTGTAATTCTGATAGGTTTACCCTTATATGTTACTTGACCTTTTTCCTTTGTGGCTCTTAATATTCTTTCTTTATTCTGTATGTTTTGTGTTTTGATTATTTTATGGCGAGGGGATGATTTTTTTTTTATATCCAGCCTATTTGGTGTTCTGTATGCTTCTTGAACCTTCATAGGAATATCCTTCTTTAGGTTCGGAAGTTTGCTTCAATAATTTTGTTGAATATATTTTCTGGGCCCATTTCCAAACCATTCTCGGTCTCAAGTTCACAAATAAAATCAAACTTTGTATGATTCATCTGCTTCTTGCCTTGTACATATTTCTGTCACATTGAAATTCACAATATAAGGTTTTAGAAACTGGGCTTAAGAGGGATGAGTTCTAGCCAAACTTAACAGAGTTAAGTTTAGGAAAATGTACCAATTTGGCCTTCCTTCTCCTCCCAGTGAGTGCCAAGTGATTGGAATACATTTATGTTTTTTTTCTCAGCAAAACTATTTAAAAAATACAAAAATAATTCTTTTTTTCTTTTCAAAATCAACTATTGATACATTCTGTAAGTCATTAGGGAATGTTTTAGAGGATATTTTAAACAAGTAAAATGTAGCAATTTTACTACTTTGAATGATTTGGGAAATGATATCGGTAAGTGTGATGGCTATTCTTGGTTGTCAACATGACCAAATCTCTAAATATTTAAAACCAAATAACTGGGCAAAACGGTGAGGGGATCTTTTTTCTTAACTAAATCATTTGAAGGGGGAAGATCACTTCTATTTTTGATCTGTAAGGTGGGGAGATCCAACATTTTCTGGGCCACACCTTCTCCTGGCAGTCTGTATAAAGGATGTGGAAGGAAAAACATTCTTTCTACCTCTCCTCCCCTCTAGTTGTTTGCTCTCATTCTCTTTACCAACCCCTTAACTTCCCTGTCATTATAATCTGCTTCTTTAATTGCAGCCTAGATTGAAATCCAACTGAGATAGCCAGAAACATGGACTGAACCACTACTGGATTCTTGGACCTTCTGTTCATAGACAGCCATTGTTAAAATAGCTAGACCATTATTTATAAGCCATTATAAAAAATCTTATATATATATGAATACGCACATATATATGTATATATACATACATACACACACAAACACACACACATACACATACACACACACACATACATATATATACTGTATACACTGTAAGTTGTGATATTACAGAGAACCATGACTAATATAGATAATGTGAAAAAATGTTTCAAAACTACATGAATATTTCATAGTTGTAGAATTGGCTAAATATAGTTTTTCTTTTACAATATCTTATTTTCAGAATTTTTAGAATGTATTTGAACTAACATTTATAGCTTCAGAATATTGAGGCCAAGTAAGACTTTAAAATTAAAATTTCCAATGTGGTATTTTGAATAAAAATAGTCCTGTTGGCTCATAGATTTGAATGCTTAGTCAATAGGGAATGGCACTATTAGGAAGTGTGGCATTATTGGAGTAGGTGTTGCATGTTGGAGGATGTATATCACTGGGAATGGGCTTTGAGGTTTCAAAAGTCTAAATATGCTAAAGGAAGTGTATCCCTTGGAGTGGGCTTTGGGGTTTCAAAAGTCTAAATCAGACCTACTAGCTTTCTCTCTTCCTACTGCCTATAGATCCAGATATAGAACTATTGGCTCCTTTTCCAGTGCTGTGCATGTCCATGTGCCACCATGCTTCCTGTCATGTTCATAATGGATCAAGCCTCTGAAAATGTAAGAAAGTCTCAGTTAAACATTTTCCTTTATAAACATTGCCATGGTCATGGTGTTCCTTCACAGTAATAGAACACTGGCTAAGATATAAGTTGATACCAGGAGTGGGCTATTGAAGTCACAGGTCTGACCATACAGCTTCTTGGCAGAATGTGGACTTTTGGACTATGGATTAGGGAAGCAGTTGAACTCTTTAAGCAGGGATTAGTGGGCCATAATGTTAGGAGCACAAAAGACAGTTGTGCTTCAGGCAATGTAGATTATAATTAGTTTGCTCAAGAGAAGGAGCAAATGTCCTAGAGACTGTTTTGTGATATTTTAATAAAGAAAATGACTGTTTCTGCCCTTGTTCAATAAATCCTGCCTGAGATTAAATAGAAAAGGTTGGATTAACAGAATTGTAACATGAGGGCCTGCATGTTGGGGTTTCTGTCCTGCCCAGTTCCCATAGTCTTTAGGTCCCAAAGAAAATCACACGGAGAATCTACATTAGAAAAAAACTGATTGGCCCATTAGCTCAGGCTTTGTATTAGCTCTTATAATTTATATTAGCCCATTATTCTAGTATATGTTAGCCACAAGGCTCAGTACCTTTTTCAGCGGGGCAGGTCAGATACTGCTTTTTTCAGTGTCTGGACAGAACTGCAGGAGGGAGCTTCCTACTTCCCAGAATTCTCCTGTCCTCATTGCCCCACCTCTACTTCCTCTCTGGTTTTCCAGCCTATACTCACTGCCTGGCTACTGGCCAATCAGCATTTATTTAAAACAGGATTGACATAACACAGACAATTCTCCCACACCACTTTCTCCTGTTTTTTTTTTTTTAAACAAAGGAAAATATCCATAGTCCATTTTGTGGGAATGTGGGCTGAGTATTCCAGGCTACTTCCAGCTGGTTGGGGGTGCTGATAATCTTATAGGGACCTAAAGAAAATTTAGAATTATGATCAAGTCATGACTGGTGTATCCTGTGAGTCTTGATCATTGCAGGCAGCAGTCTTGAATCTGTTCTGGATGTAGAACTCAGACATCTGGACCATCTGTTCCTACTGGAGATTTCTCATGTAGTCTTCCTTGATCAAACCTAATTTTTCTTAATTCAGAATGAACCCACAGCCTCTCATTTCCTGTGGAAACAAAAGCAAAATCTCTTCTCCAAAGTAACATACCTTTTGACTTTAATTTTGAAGTCAAGGTATTTTAAAATACCTATCTTGGATTAATTCAGCACCATTTATAAGCAAATATCTCTTAGAGGCTGTTACTCCTTCCTCAGCATTCAAACAATTCAAAGAGAATATAATAAAACACAGTATCCAGATTCTCTGTGTGTTTTACATCTTTATGTAGCTTTATTTTAACCTCCATTTCTTTTATTTTTAATTTTTGGCTTTTTGAGACAGGGTTCCTGTGTATCTTTGTCCTGGAACTCACTCTGTAGACCAGGCTGTCCTTGAACTCACAGAGATTGCCTGTCTCTGCCTCTCAAGTTCTGAGAGTAAAGGTGTGTGCTACCACACCTTGAACTCACAGAGATCTGTCTGTCTCTGCCTCCCAGGCATTGGGATTAAAGGTGTCCACCACCATATTTTGTATTCACAGAGGTCTGTCTGCCTCCCAAGTGTTGGGATTAAAGGTGTGTACCACCACACCCAACTACTCTCTTTCTTTCTTTTTATTTTAAGGACTTTAACCTTCTTTTGCATATATTTTTAACATACTTTAAACCATTTAGAGGCTTTCTTTATCTTTGAATCTCTTTCTACTCTCTCTTTCTGACCACAAGAGTCTTTAATTTGTTAAGGAATATGGCTAGAATTAAAGCTGTGGCTTTGATGGCTGGATACAGTCCATTCCTTAGCTCTCTGAAATTCCAGGCTCATGGTGGAGGTACTGGCCAGAGCCATATTTATTGCCACAACTCTATGGCTTTTCAAGATCCCTGCCAGCTTGCTTGCTGGCACACTCAAATGCTTCGTAGTCAGACTGCCTGCTGAAAGAGTCAGAGTTTGCTCTGGCAGGGTGGCCCAGAAATCTGGCATTTTAAAATGGCACAGCTTTTTTCCTGCTCTGGCTGAAAACCAAAAAACATGTGGTCAGCTTTTTATCAACACTATTTAAGTGTTTCTTGGCAGGACCTCATAAAAGAGCTCCAAAGTTTTACAGATAAAGCTGAGTCAGGAAGCCTGTCTTGGATGAGAGTGCTTGCTTGCCTCTAGCAAGCAGAGCAGACCCAAGTAATTGCTGCTACCAAGAAACCAAGCATAATGCTGTTATTTTGTTCTAGAATTACTTCCCAAGCTGTCTCAGGCTTTCTGTGTATGCAGTTGTCCACATGTTGGTGCCATTCTGTAACAGAACTGAATTCTGGGAGAATGGAAGAAGAGTTGAGAGAACCACCATGGAGCTGCCAGAATCAGACATGCTGAATCTTTCCCGGTAAACCACAACCTTGTTGTGATATACAGATTACTAGAAATGGGTTAAATCAAGATGTGAGAGTTAGCCAATAAGAGGCTAGGGATAATGGGCCAGACAGTGTTTAAATGAATACGTTTTCTGTGTGATTACTTTGGGTGTAAACTAGCCGGGCAGCCAGGAAAAACAAAGGGATCCTCTCTCTCCATCAACATTTGGTACTTCATGTAAAACACGAGAGGGCTTTAAAAGTAAGTCTAGACACAAATATAGAGTTTAACACAGCTTTTTGCTGTTTGCTGGCAGGGTGCCTCAGAGAAATTTTCCTGACTCAGCAAAAGCAGCAGGAAAAAAAGCTGTGTGGTTTTAAAATTCAGCTTCCTGGACTGTGCCACCAGTGCAAACTCTGTCTATAAAGCATTTCAATGTCATTTGTGGGCCCGGGTGTTTCTGTGCTCAATCGGAGTCGGGAGAAAAGAATCTAAGATCATGCCTGTGGCTCAGCTCTTCCTGTTTGGGCAGATGGAGAGATCTGGCTAGGGCAGGCAAGAGAGCATGGCAGATTCCCGCCACCATACACAGAGATGTTTCCAGGCTTCACTGTGTGGCAGATTTGGCTGTAACTCAGATAAAAAGAATTTATGTGCTGCATGCTCATTCTCAGAGTTAAAGTGCTGAGTGTGGCTCCTACCTGGTGGTCCCAAATCTAGCAGAAATAGTATGTCCACAATTTTGAAATTGGAGAGAGGTGGAGCCAACATCCAGAGTAGCTGCAACCAAGCTGCTTAACATTTTAAAAGCTCTTCTATACAGTGGAGAATTACAGATAATGCAATAAGGACAGATTTAGACATAAAAGACCTCTAAATGGGTCACACTGTTGGATAAATGTACATAGGCTTGGGAGAGAGAGGAAAAAGAGTATAGAGAGTCATAAAATAATGCTTTTAAAAAAATGGTAAAGTCTTTAAAGAGACAGAGTACAGATAGTCATAGACTAAAAGAAGTAAAGAAAAATAAGCCATGTAAAAATGGAAAATTCACAGTCTCAATTATGTATATTATCATGTTATTTTTTAATGTTTTGACTGTGAAGGAGCTAAGTACAGAAAGATATTTCCTTATGTGGGCTGCTAAGCTAAAGCAGCATGTATATTAAAAATATATCTTGACTTCAAAATTTGGGTCTAAGTATATGGTGCTTTGGAAAAGAGGTTCTTCTTTTGTTTTCACAGAGGATAAGACCCTGTGGATTGCTTCTAGACCAATGGTATGATAGACCACACCCTCCTGAAAGGTTGCTGTGAACACCCTCAAAACCTTACTTTGCTCAACTTCTGACTTAGTTGAACCTAGCATACAGGATACACCATAAAATCCTGATTAACAGTGCCCCCCACATAACAGGCAGAAGTTTGGAGAGAAATAACTATGTCCACATTCCCAAATATTGTTTATAAATTTTCTTTTACATTTAAAGGGGGATATGATATAGATATGAATAATTTATATTGGTATAAATCTTGCTTTATTGATATATATTTAAGGTCAATCTTGTTATATGTATATATATTTCTGCTCTTGATTAAGGTATTGTGATTGTGTAGTTCATTTAAAGATGTAATATATAATTAAGAAATATAGGTTAATAATCATCTATAATAGTCAAGTTTGTAGTCATGTTAGCTAGATTTTTTAGATGTGCATAGATATATTTCAGATAGGCATTCTTCATATCTTTTAAAGACTACAGAATATGGCATTTAAAATGTTTCAATAACTTAGGTCTTTTCATGCCAATGAGACACGTCTGCTCCTGGCAGCACCAATCTACTTCAAGAAGAAGATGGGCATAGGAGAGGCTCCTTATGAAGCTGGTTAGCCATTTGGGCAAGAAACTGCTCTTGCCTAGACTGGTGCATAAACTAGACATTAAGAACCCACAGAAAGATGACTGCTGAACTTGCCTAAAGGTGAGATGATCCTTTGGGGTTTCTGTTTCTTGAAAGAGTCTGTGAGACATTCTGCAGGACACAGAAGAAAGTGACTGAACTGTCTTTGAAATTTCCAGCTTCATGGAAATGTCTGCTGGATACTATGGGCCTGCAGGCTGAAGAGGGATGGCACAATGGTACAAAAGAACTTTGGGTGACTGTCCATGTAGCAAGATGTCTCTGTTAATTCTATATTTTTGGAAGTTTCTTTCAATGCTCTTCCTGTTTACTTAAGTAATATTATATCCTCCTGGAGTCTTTGATTGAGTTGAAAACTAGATAATATTTTTCGTTAGTTATGATAAAAGATAAAGTAGATATAAATATTGTAACTGTAATTCTTGCCTGATATATGTTTTGTTATGTATAATTTTACTATGTTAGAGTTAAAGCCTTCTTTTCTGTTTAAACAGAAAAGTGGAATTAGTGTAGAAGGTCCTTCTGTATTTGTGTTGCTTTCCTTGGTTAATAAAAAACTACTTGGCCTGATAGGGCAGAACTTAGGTAGGCAGAGAAGATAGAACTGAATTCTGGGAGGAAGAAAACAGAGTGAGAAAGAACCGCCAGGGAGCTGCCAGAATCAGACATGATGAATCTTTCCCAGTAAGCCACAACCTTGTGGTAATACACAGATTAAGAGAAATGGGTTAAATTAAGATATAAGACTTAGCCAATAAGAGGTTAGAACTAAAGGGCCAGGCAGTGTTTAAATGAATACAGTTTCTGTGTGATTCGGGGGCTAAGCTAGGCAGGTGGCTGAAAAGACCAAGCAGCCAGCTCTCTCCTTTACACCAAATTGGCAGAGGAGATTTCAAGACATCCTAATATTGACTGTTGCAGGTAGCTATTTGTGGTCATGCTCATGTAGATTCAATGAAAAGGATCAAGTTGAATAGGGAAAAATACAAAATGTACAGATTAATAAGAAGAGAAGAACCAAAATTTGTGATAAGGCTAAATCCAGTACTGGATAAAATATAAAGTTTAAAGAAAATTTGATCCTAAATGGAATAACAGAAGTGATCCCTCAGACCAAGTTACCACTTAGCTAAGCTCACAATTTGTGAATAGAAATTAAAGCAAATCTTAGCATATGGCTTGGTGTTGGTATCTTTAATCCCAACACTTGGGAGATAGAAGCTGTAGGATCTATCAGTTTGAGGCCAACATAGTTTATAAAATAAGTTTCAGGACAAACAAGCTTAGGCAGTGAGGAAAATTATCTAGAACAAAGCTTGTGAAAATGTACTTGAATGAATGTGGCATGTTGCATCCTCTGGAACCAGATGAACTTGGCAGTTTCAAGTATATGGTCCTGAATTTAGAGTTAGGGATACAAGAAAGGGTTTAAACAATCACCCTCCATAGCCAAGAAAAACTGCTGAGGCCATGTGTATTTCAGGGTGTCTCTGCATGGAGGTCTGGTGAGGCCAATGTGTAAAGCTACAAAAGTGAACCATGGATTTCAGTGGAACCCAAAGATATTAAAGATGCCAGAGTCACAGAATACCTGAGAAGGAGGTATGCTAACAGAGTGTAGAAATAATAGAAGAGAGAGAAGTGATTTCAAGTCAACAAAGCTGAAAGGAGTTGGAGATCTGAAGAGGGCTTTGACATCAGGCAAGTTGTAGAATTGGAGCTTGCCCTGCCCGTTTTAGGTCTTTGGTCCAGCATTTACTAATTATGCTTCCTTACTTCCATTTTGAATGGTAATATATACCCTGTGCCATTGTATATTGGAAATATATGATCTCATTTTCATTTGATTTACAGGAGGTTAGAGTTAAGATATTTACATGAGTTTCAGAAGAGACTACAAATTTTTAAACAGTGTTGAGAATGTTATAGACAACGGGGAGTTTTCAATTCGGACTGATTGAATTTTTGCATGGTGATATGACTATAATTCTATGGGGACTAAGTTGAGTATGGTGCTCTGAATAAGAAGGATTCCCAAAGGTGCATAGATTTGAATGCTTGATCACCAATAATAGGTGGCCCTATTAGGGGGTTTGATCTTACTCAAGTAGGCATGTGTCACTGGGTGTGGACTTTGAGGATTTAAAAGCACAAACTAAGTCTAGTGGCTTTTGCTTTTACTGCTGCCTGTAGATCTGGATCTAGAACTCTCAGCTCCTTTCTTCCACACCATGTTTGCTGCATGCTACCATACTTCTGACCATGCTGCTAAAGGACTAAACCTATGAAACTGTAAGCCAGCCCCAATTAAATGCTTTCTGTTATAAAAGTCATCATGATCATGGTGTTTCTTCCCAGCTGTAGTGAAGTGACTAAGACATCTAATAAAACTAAAATACATCTGCACCTTTTAATATCCTTCACATCCTTAAAATGTACCTCAACATTCTTAAGATTCAAAAAAAAGGTGATCAATGAACACTGCTCAGGTTCTTTGTAATTTGAAGCTCTTAATGAGTTCACAGGGATTTCTTTAGATTTCCAACTTGAAACAAAAGCATGAAGAACAAGGCTAAGTATATACAAAATTGCATCCCTGATTTCAAACTTTAAGTGGAAATATTTATTGCAAATGAATATATCATCATTTTCAAAACAATACAGGGGTGCATTTTAAAGCTATTCATTCTTCCTCTTTATAATTCTCATGTTGAACAGCCTTGGATTATTAAAGTTAACAGACACTATTATACATGCAGATTTACTTGTACACATCATTTTATAAACATAACATTATGAAAGTGGTTTTGAAATATAAAATCTCTTACAGCCTGAAAATGTCTTAAAGGAAAAGAATTTAATACCCTCTTGTCATTCCAAACAGTTAGACATTTCTATTTTTGTGAAGTGACAGCAAATTCAATGTAACTTTACAAACTAACAAAATACACTATTCTTGAGTTTTCCTAATATATTACTTAAACTGGCTTTTTGAAGAGTACTTGGGACATGAGAAAATAGGATTTTGCTTTTCATGTTAAAAATAAAAACATCAGTAGTTTCAAATTCACAACAAAATTAAGCATTTAGCAGTGTGTTTCTTAGCAGCACCTGCAGTGCTTCTCTCCATCCTTCTAAAGGTGCATCTCATGTGCTATGTTCCTGAAGTTAAAGTACTATTACATTTTTTCTAGAATTTCTGTTTTCTTATTCCTTCTCATTGTAAAGTGTTCAAATAAATGAACTGTTTCTGAATGTATCATATTCTATGTAACATAGTTTCAGTAAAGTTTGTCATTTTCTCTAAATCATTTAGCTGTGGTGAACATTCATATTCAGCCTCTGAGACCTATTTGCTCCTCTGTTTCTTCCTGAAGATTATATTTCTATCTCCTTAATTAATGTACCACTTTTATAAACTCAGATGAAGTAGGAATCATCCTTTAAAAAGCAATAGGGTTCTAGAGATGAAAGGAGAGTGGACACAAGCTATCTCTGATTGATAACTACTTAAAGATGAAAATTTAGTTTTCTTCAATAGAGTGTAATTGGGGATACAAACTATTCATAAGAGTGTCATGCCCAGCAGTAGAAGGTGAACTGAAAACAAACTCAACATCTCTGAAAGTTCCTTGTCTCATAATATTATTGGGACTTTTTCCACTTTTTAAATTATATATATATATATATATATATATATATATATATATATATATATATATATCCTTCTTTCTTTTTATCCTACGTTTCCATTGCATATATAAAATGACTTCTACTTTAATGCTTTTATATGATTCCTGGGTGGGTTTCTGTTTCTTCTTCCTTCTCTTGGGCTCATTACATTCTGTTTATTTATTTTGTTCTGTCCCAATATGTTAGCTTTTGTTTTGTTTTATTTTATTTTATTATTATTCCTCAGAAGCATGCTTGTTTTCTAATGAGAGATAAAAAGTAGATGGATCTGGGAGGGGAGATGGGCAAGAAAAAGGAGGAGTAGAAGGAGGGGAAACAGTAATCATAATGAAAAAACAGGAAATAATCAAACTTCGGAATGAAATCAATAAAATGGAGCTAAAGAAAACTATAAAGAATCAATGAAACAAAAAGTTTCTTCTTTGAGAAAATCAACAAGATAGACAAATCCTTATCCTAACTAACTAAAAGTTGGGGAAAGAATATCTAAATTAACAAAATCAGAAACAAAATGAGGATATAACAACAGACACCAAGGAAATTCCTGGAATCATTAGGTTATACTTCAAAAACCTATACTCCACAAAATTAGAAAATATCAATGAAATGGACAATTTTCTTGATAGATATCACTTACCAAAATTAAATCAAGATCAGATGAATAATTTAAATAAAATTATAACCCCCAAGGAAAGAGAGGCAGTCATTAAAATCTCCCAACAAAAAAGTCCCAGGCCAAATGGTTTCAGAGAAGAATTCTACCAGAACATCAAAGAAGATTTCATACCATCACTCCTCAAAATAATCTACAAAATATAAATATAAGGAACAATGCCAAATTTATTTTATGAAGATTTATGTGTTGACACAAACCACATTAAAAATTAACAAAAATAAATACAGACAAATATCCCTCATGAATGTAGATGAAAAAATACTCAAAGAAGAACTCACAAACCAAGTCCAAGAACACATTAAAAAAAGATCATCTACTAAGATTATCCCAGAGATGAAGGAATGATTAAACATAAAAAAAATCTGTCAATGCAATCCACCATATAAACAAACTGAAAGAAAAAAATGATTATCTCATCAGATGCTGAAAAAGCCTTTCACAAAATTCAATACCCCTACATGATCAAAGTCATAGAATTATGAGGGATACAAGGGACATACATAAACATAATAAAAGCAATATACAGTAAGCTGATTGTAAAAATCAAGATAGATGGAGAAAAACTCAGTCATTCCACTTAATTCAGGAATAAAACAAAGCTATCCACTCTTTCCATACCTAATCAATATAGTACTTGAAGCTCTAACTAGAGCATTAAGACAATGAAAGGCAATCAAGAGGATACAAATTGGAAAGGAAGAAGTGAAAGTATCATTATACACAGATGATATTATAGAATGCATAAGTGACCCAAAAACTTCTACCAGAGAACTCCTATAGCTGATAATCACCTTTAGTCAAGTTGCTGAATATAAGATTAACTCAAAAATCAGTAGCCCTCTTATATAAAAACAAATAGCATGCTGAAAAAGAAACCAGTAAATCATCCTTTATAAAACTACAAGTAATATAAAATATCTCTGTGTAACTCTATCCAAGCAACTGAAAGACTTATATGACAATAACTTCAAATCTTTAAAGAAAGAAATTGAAGAAGATATCAGAAAATCAAAAGATCTCCCATGTTCATTGAACTGTAGGTTTAACATAATATAAAAATGGTCAACTTACAAAAAGCAATCTGTAAATTCAATACTATCCCCATTAAAATCCCAACTATTTTTTGAAGACCTTGAAAGAACAATGCTCAACTTCACTTACACCTGTAAGAATGCAAGATCAAAATCTCTGATGACAACTTATGATGGAGAGGATGTGGGGTAAGGGAAACCCTCCTCTGTTGCTGGTGGGAGTGCAAACTGGTACAGCCCCTTTGCATATCAGTATGGTGATGTCTCAGAAAAGAAGAAACAACCTTCCTCAAGACCCATTTTTGGGTATATACCCAAAGGATGCTCAATTGTAACATGAGGATATGTGCTTAACTATGTGCATAGCAACATTGTTTGTCATAGCCAGAACCTGGAAACAGCCTAAATACCCTTTGACCAAAGAATGGATGAGGATAATTGGTACATTTACACAATGGAGTACTACACAGCAGAAAAAAATAATGACATCTTGAAATTTGCAGGCTAATGGATAGCACTAGAAAACATCATATTGAGGAGGTAACTCAGCCTCAGAAAGACAAATGTCAAGCATACTCACTCATAAGTGGCTTTTAGACATAAAGCAAAGAAAAGCAGCCTACAATTCACAACAATGAGGACCCTAAGAGAAACATACATGTATGTATTCTACCTGGAATGTAGATAAAGACAAGATCTCCTGAGTAAATTGGGGGCATGGGAACCATGGGAGAATGCTCAAGGGGAGGGGAGAGAGAAAAATGTATAACTCAATAAAATCAAGAAAAAAAGAATTACAAAAAACATTAAAAGTACAGTTGTAAATATTGTTGGGCATAGAAAAAAAAAAGAAAATCAAAAATATCCAGGATAGCTAAAGCAATTCTCTATAATAAGAGAACTTCCAAAGGTATCACCATCCTAGAATTGAAGTTATACAACAGGGCTATTATAATAAAAAAACAGTGTGGTTTGGCATGAAAACATGCAGATGGATCAATAGAATGGAGTCAAGGACCCAGAAATAAATCCACACACCATGGATACCAGATTTTCATTTTCAACAAAGAGTTTTGTCACCTCAATCAAAACTCAAGTCTAAGTGGATCAATGATCTCAACATAAATCCAAATACACTGAACCCAATAGAAGATAAAGTGGGGAACTGCCTTAAATACATTGAACAGAAGACAATTTCTTAAACTTCTATTTACCAATAGTATAGATGCTAAGCTTGACAATTAATAAATGGGGCCTAATGAAACTGAAAATCTTCTGTAAAACAAAAGACACCATCAATAGGACAAAATGGCATCATACAGAATGAGAAAATAACTTCACCATTCCCACTCTGACAGAGGGCTGGTTTCCAAAATATATAAGACCATTAGAAACTGTACATCAACAAACAAAATAATCCAATTAAAAGTGGGATACAGATATAAATAGATAGAAAATTCTCGCCAGAAGAATATCAAATGATCAAGAAACACCTGAAGATTTTTAAACATCCTTAGTCATTAGTGAAATGCTAATCAAAATGACTCTGAGATTCTAACTTACACCCATCAGAATGGCTAAAATCAAAAACTTAAGTGACACCTCATGTTAGAGAGAATGTGAAGCAGAGGAACACTCCTCCACTGCTGCTGGGAATGCAAACTTTAACAGTCACTTTGGAAGGCAGTGTGGTGGTTCCTCAGAAAACTTGGAATCAATATACCATAAGACCCAGCTATAGCACACTTGGGCATATACCCAAAGAATGCTCAATCATATTACAGGGACTCAACTATGTTATATTATTTTCTCAACTATGTTCATAGCAGCTTTGTTAATAAAAGCCCAAACCTCGAAATAACCTAGATATCCTTCATCTGAAGAATTGATAATAAAAATGTGATACAATTATACAATGGAATATTACTCAGCTGTTAAAATCAATGACATCAGGAAATTTGAGGTAATTGGATGGCACTAGAAATAGCCATCCTGAGTGCGGTAACCCAAACCCAGAAAGACAAACAATGCATGTACACACTCGTAAGTGGATATTGGCTGTAAAGTAAATAATAACCATGCTACAATCCAAAGATCCAGAATACTAGGTAACAAGAGGGATTCTAGAGGGGGATACCTGGATCTCCCTGAGAAGGGGAAATAGAGGTTTTGTTAGTGTACTGCGTGTGGGTAAAGATGGGAATATGAGGGATCAGGTGAGGATAGGGTTGGGGAGAGAGTACTGATAGAGTTGATTGGAAAAGGGTCTCTTTAGCATCAAGTAGAAACCTAGTTCAAGTGAAAGCCCCAGGAATCTATAAGGAAGACCCCAGTTTAGACTACTAGTAAAAGAGGATACAGAGTCTAAACTCCTGTGATCAGGAAGCCTACCAGAAGAGGGATCAGGACATCAACCCAGCCACATAACCTTTGACCTACAGTCTATGCGATGTGAGGGGTAAGGATTGGCACAGAGGTTATGGCCAGCCTGGTGGAGGAGGTCACTTGTTGGTTCCCAGTCGCCCAGCTAGCTTAGACCCAAAATAATCACACAGAAACTGTATTAATTAAATCACTGCTTGGCCCATTAGCTATAGCTTCTTATTGGGTAACTCTTACGTATTAATTAATTTAACCTATTTCTAGTAAACTGTGTATCACCATGTGACAGTGGCTTACTGGCAAGATTCTAACTGGTATCTGTCTCCAGAGGCTCCATGGCTTCTCTCTGACTCCGCCCTTCTTTCTCCCAACATTCAGCC
Source organism: Ondatra zibethicus (assembly GCA_004026605.1). Lineage (NCBI taxonomy): Eukaryota > Metazoa > Chordata > Mammalia > Rodentia > Cricetidae > Ondatra > Ondatra zibethicus. The sequence goes on along the minus strand of PVIU01005447.1, from coordinate 99,139 downwards.
TAGCTTTCCCTGCCTACCTAACTTCTGCCTCGCTATAGGTTCAAAGCAGTTTCTTTATTTATTAATGGTAATCACAGCACACAGAAGGGACTCCCACATCACCTTGGGAATATGGGCATAGTTTTTCTTCAAAGTTCTTCCTGCTGTTTATTGGGCAAAGTAATTTTTTTGAGGGGTGTTCAAGGTGAGCTTTCAGGAGGTCTTGTTCCATCGAACCACATTACTTTTTAGCTTTGTCAGGTTTTTATGGGGATGTAGTTACCCATGTTGGCCTACCAATCTGTTGGAGGAGGTTGCCTCTTGGTTCCTGGCCGCCCGGCTAGCTGAGACCAAACAAATCACACAGAAACTGTATTAATTAATTCCCTGATTGGCCCATTAGCTCTATATTGTTATTGGCTAACTCTTATATTAATTTAACCCAGTTCCATTAATCTGTGCATCACCACAAGGTCCTGGTCTATCAGCAAATTTCAGCATATCTGTCTCGGGTAATGGCTCCATGGCTTCTCCCTGACTCCACCCTTCTTCTCCTAGTATTCCGTTTAGTTTTCTCCACCTAGCTCTGTTTCCCTATAGCTCTGTTATAGGCCCAGCCAATGACTGGTCCAACCTGAGACCCATGCCAAGAGAGTGAGTCCACCCCTGACCTGACACTGGCTGGACTGCTAGGACCCAGAAGCAGGATGACCCAGAGACCTAGGATAGAACCAAACATGACTGAAGGGAAAAATCAATGTAATGATGTCTAATGATATTCTGCTATAGTCATAGATTGGTACCCAGCCCAAAAGTCATCAGAGGGTCTTTGTCCAGCAACTGATGGAAACAGATGCAGAGACCCACAGACAAGAATTAGGCTGAGTGCAGGGAATCCTACTTAAGAGAGAGAGGAAGGAGTTTAGGAGTCAGAGAGGTCAAGGACATCACAAGAAAACCCACAGTATCAACTGGTCTCATAGAAGCTCACAGAGACTGAAGCAACAACCAGGAAGCCTGCATAGGACTGACCTAGGCCCTCTGCAAATATGTGACAGTTGTGTAGCTTGGTCTATTTGTCGAGCTCCTCACAGTGGGAGCGTGGCCTGTCTCTGTCTCTTTTACTGGCTTTTGGGACCCTATTCCTTTTGGGTTGCCTTACCCACCCTTAATACACTGCAAGATCCTTGGTCTTACCGCAGCCTGATATGCCACGCTTTGCCGATATTCATGGGAGACCTGCTCTTTTCTGAATAGAAAAGGAGAAGGATTGGATGGAATTTGAAACAAATGGGTAATGGGGGAGAGTCTGGAAGGAGACGAGGTTAGGGAACAGAGGTTGGGATGTAAAATAAATAATAATAATAGTACTAATAAAAAGAATTAGCCACAGTTATACAAAGATAGAGCTTTTTAAATGCCAGATTTTCTCTGAGGTTTCTAGTCATCATATTTTATAACTATAAACAATAAATAATTTTAGAAACATGATGTATTAGTATTGTCTAATTTACAAATCACTTTATTTACTTTCTTTAAAATTAACATATTTGGGTTTAAAAATTATAATACTGGAATTTATCATGATTTTAATAATAATAATGAGTTGCATACATGCATTTTGTATTACACATGCATGAACTATTTTGGTCAAATGTATCCCTCTTCCCTCTTCTACTTTCCCCTCCAATCCCTCACTTTAAACTAAGAACCTACTTGTGCTGACTGTGTTTAAGGGTATAGATCCACGCGGTGGAGCAGGAGTAGCTTGGTGGCTTCTAAGCAGCTACATGAAGAAAAGTAGCATTTCTTCCCAGGACCCAGATACCAATTGCCAGTAGCGTGTCAGCTAGGAGTGGAGCTTTATAAATATTTTTTTTTCTGATTATGCTGGAACTTTAACTAGATTTCTTTTGTTTCAAAGGCCTTGTGCATGCAATCACAGTCAGCATGAGTTCATGTTTCCAATGGCAATGTAGGTATGGAAAATTATGTTTTGTTATAAATGTCTACTACCTTTGGCCTTTACAGTCTTTCCAACTCTTCTGTAATGATACCTGAGCTTTGAGTGAGGAGTGTGATGCTCATGTCCCATTTAGAGCTGAGTAATCTACAGTCCCTTATTCTTTGTATGCTGAGCAGTTGTGGGTCTTTGTATAGGTCTCAATCTACGACAAAAGGAAGCTCCTTTGATGAGAGTTGATAGGTATATTAATATGTGGATGTAAAGTTAATAAATTATGGAATTTAATACTATTATTACTGCCTTTTATGGTACTCAATTTAAATATCCATATGTAAAAATTCAAAGATAAATCTTCATATGAGAAAAAATGCACTTTGTCTTTCTGGGCCTTGTTTATCTAACTCACTATTGCTATTTTTTTTAAAAAGAAATGTATTTTAGCAAGCCATAGGGAATGATATAAGAAGCTACTGCGTGAAGCAATATGGTATCGAGTCAATGGTTAAGAGAAGTGATATGAAAGAAAAGATGGATTCCCTATAGTATAGAAAGGTACACAGCCTAGCTGATGGGCAAAAGAGGGAGGTATAGGCTATCTGGGGTCCTACAGGGTAGGAAGGAGCATGACCTTCATGGTAGTCCAGAAAATAAAAGTTCCAGAGAAGTTTGTTTGGGCCGTGGTGTGAGAAGAAACAAATCAGTGTGGCAATGTGCAGGACAGAGAACCAAAACAACCTGGCAGGCATATGATATGGAAAGCTAGAGTAGAGCCTGGGGAGCATGTGAGATAGGAAAGAGCAAGCCTACAAGACCATGTGGGCAAGGCAAGCCTTACAGGAACCCAGGAAGCCTATGTAATCAGAAAGGGGCTGGAGGAGCCTCGCTGAAGGTACCAGGGAAGCAAGTCTAGGAAGAGCCAAGATGACCCGTGAAATAGAAAGGAACAAAATTATCTGGTTGCACAGAAAAGAAAAATGCTTAGGAGGTCCATGCATCCTGATGGGTAAGGAAGAATCACCCTGCTTATTGGTGCAGGTAAATGGACTTCCACAGGATAAGCATGGGACCTCAGTGGCCATTGGCAGAGTGAAGTCCCTCAGAAGCCAAAGAGGCCTGTAGGAAGGAAAGGGGTGTGCCTAGCCTGGAGACGTGAGGAAGTGAAGTGCCAGAAGATCTGTACAGAAATTTGTAATTGGACAGAGTTTCAGGTTATTCTTTTTGGAGACTAAATATGAGTCTATAATGTCACAATCTCTTTTCCAATCACCATTTTCTATCCATGCTGCATCATACTGAGGTCTGATTTTGTGATCTACTCTAGCAATGGTAACTAAATCAAGGTGACATAATTCCACATCTGAGCAGAAGCTTTAACTATTACTGGATGATTTGGTGCAAGCCTTGATCATCTCTTCTGCTGTGGGTATTAGGATGTTCCACCAAAGGACTTGTGTTGCAGGTTGGATCTTATATTGTATTGCAATATTAGGGAAGACATTATAACAACACAAAGCTGATCAATGGTAACAATACCTTGATAACGACAATGAGCACACATCTTTGAAAGTGAAGTCAGCTGCTCACCTGCAAACTAATTATGGAAAGAATAATATTCTCTGCGCAGAACCAAGAGTCTGATCCTGAGACTCACTTCAGGACTTCCATTCTCTGCCTTTCCCACTTGAATGAGCCATGACACAGTATAAAAAGCACAGCTTACCTTTTAAGTATCTATTTCACACGTCAAAAACATTTATACTTGCATGGGCTGCAACGCAAGTTGTAGCAGCAATGCATTATCTGTCTTCTGTATCATATTGAAGCCATAGAGTCTTTAAAATACAGAGCAAACAATTTCAAAATAAAAAGTTCAGGGATGACTAACTAATAATAGTTTATGATCTCTTGGAGGACATATAAAAAGCCAAAATGAAATGATACTGACAATGTTTATTTTGCTCCACTGTGTATTTGTTAAGTCTTTCTGTAACATTTTATATAGATAAATTGAAAAAGCTTTTTTGAGATACATTTAGGAATTATAAAATCTTATGGTGCATTGTAAAGTGGTTATTGAAAAAGTCCAAATGGGTACTTTAAAATTGCTACATTTTCATATTCTACACTGGCAATAAAATATTCAAGACCATTACTGGTTTTTCAGCATCAAAGACTGATATGAGATTCAGGATTAGCTGCTGTGCTCATGTTAATGTAGCTCATGTAGGGTAGATGCTAACATATCAGTGTTAAACCTTATGAACCTTTCATAAGCATTGTATTATGGAATGAAATAGTTAATTCAATATTATGAGCTTTCATATATTCATGACTCCAGCCCCAGTCTAGCCACCAGAGTACTCTGTAAGGTAGACTTCTTCAAAATATGCAAGTTAGTAACATATGGGATATGAACATATTTTATTCCTGAACTTCATGCATTCGGTAAATATTTTATAACATTTATTTCTGATTTTATTTTAGGTATTCTAATATAACTATTTCAGTTTTCCAAGTAGTCTTTGTGTGTGTATGTGTGTGTTTCTTTTGTCTAGGTCTAATTTCTTTCCAGTTTAAAAATCATTTGATACTGAAATTTAATGACCAATTTTCACATTTTAGGAATGTTCCTATTTCTCAAGACTGGATAGTTTTTCTGATGATATTCTCATAAATGATATTCATTCTTAGGTTATTTCCATTATTTTAACTTGTATAGCCTTAAGCTTGTATTCTATTATATTAACATGACAAAATCATTATAAAAGGACCTTCCATTGCATTTAGGAGTGTCATCATGGCTAAATATTAACAGGCAACTCAATCAATGTTTGCTTAATTTTTTTCAATATGGAAAAAACTTTGGATAGAAAAAAGAAACACTCATATTTTTATTGCAGTGTTCTTACTAAATATAATGTTTTAATTTCTCTTTTATTTTATTAGAAGTATTATATCATTAGACATTTTTTGATGTAGTCTATATTCTTCATATTTTACCATATTTACTTATTTCAATACTGCAGATTCATCTCTTGGATATATACAAGGAGGTGAGAGCTCTTCTGTGGTATTACAGCCCAGTTCCTGTTCAGCATTTGTTATTGTTGTTCTATTATATAATACATCCTGACTGTACTTCCCCCACCCCCATCCACCCTCCTCTGGTTCTCTTCAGAAAAGAGCAGGCCTCCCAGGAATATCAAACAAACAAGGCATATTAAGCTGCTTTGAGACTAGGCACCTCCTCTCATATTAAGCCTGGAAAGACAACCCATTTGTAGGAAAAGGGTCCCAAAACCAGGTGAAAGAGTCACAGTGATAGGGGTTCCACAAGAAGACTGAGCTACACAACCACAACATATATGCAGAGGGCCTAGGTCAGTCCCATTCAGGCTCCCTGATTGTGATTCTTCAGTCTCTGAGCCCCTATGAGTCCTGGTAAGTTGATTCTGCAGGCTGTGTTCTTGTGGTATCCTTAATTCCTCTGTCTCCTATGACGCTTCCTTCCCCTTTTCCCCAGGATACAATGAGCTTCACCTAACATTTGACTGTGAGTCTCTACATCTGTTTCTATCAGTTGCTAGATAGAGGCTGTCTGAAGATGATTGTGCTAGGCTCCTAGGTTCGGTCTGTGAATATAGCAGGATATCATTAGGCATCATTTTGTACTTTTTCCAGGCATGTTTTGTTTTATCATAGGCCTCTAGGCTGTATGGTCTCTGGTTCCATATTCTTATTGGGAATCATAAGTTGAATTCAAGGCCATTAAATAATTTGAAGCTTCAGTTGAAGTAAATTGTACCCAAAGAAATTTATTGTAAACCTGTGAGTGTCAGCTATATCTGGATTGATATATTCCAATTAATAGTTTGCTCTTCAGTCATGAGCATACCATTGGGTTGAGTTGGTCAGACAATGGAAGGGTGTATAAATTTCTGACAACATATTAAGAAATTTATGTAGAGATTTTGAATATGACTGTTTAGGTTGAGAACACTTTCTTGAATCTACTCACAAAGCCCTGGATTTAATTTCCACTACCATAAAAAAGAACAATGATTTAACTCAATAGCAACTGTGTAGACACACTAAACTTTTCAATATATGCAATGCTGTTATGAAAAATATAACTTCCTCATTGCTGTATTGAAGCTTTCCTTCCAAGGCCTTCTGTAATAATAGGTAGTAAAAGTATAATTGTTTTCTTGTATAATCCTTCTACTTTTCTTTCGCAGCATCCTAAGTTGTGTGTGTGTTAGGGAGATCTGGGAGCAGTTGGAGGAGGGAGCCATGCAGATTAAATTGTATAAAAAATGCTATATTCAGTAGAAAAATGCCTTTTCATATGCACCTTGTCTAATGATAAATAACCATTCACTTAAATGTATTTTCTGCATGCGACTGATGATTCATTTTTTGCTGGCTGTTATTGAGATCCATTTTAATATCTGCTTCTTGACAGATTGGCCATGATGTACCTAGGCATGTTTTTTGTAAAGTTTGATCTCGTTATTTTTTATTTGTAAATGTATTTGTTTGTTATATATTGAGAATGTTTTTCCTTATCACTTAAAATATATTTTCTTACTAATTTTATGTTGTATAATTTTCCATATTCTGGGAAAGTTTAGATCATTATTTTATGACTGAGTATTGTCACAATCCTCAGACAAATGTACATGTTTTATTATTTAGCAGTGAGCTTCAGACCATAAGCTGAGAATCACTCTATCTGTAGTCTATAGTTTCTCTGTCAGTTCTAATTTTTAAAGTCTTGAGGTGCTATTCTGGTCCATTCTACATGTCCAACTTCCAGATGTCATAATGCCACCTGTGTAATCATCTACACTATAATCTCTGCTCAAATCCTTTGCTCTGCTATTTGGCATCATCTTCTCTGTACATATCAGGCTTGAGTCCTGAACTTTATACATAGTTTAAAACGACTTGGGTTGCCAGCTCTCTAATCTTCTCATCTACTCTATCAGGACACTGATTTTAGGTGTTTTAATTAGAAAGCTGGAGTTGTGTCTTTCTGAGCTCCTGCAAGATTTCCGTAGCTAGGTTTGTCTCTAGGAAGTGATGAGAGAAAAGAGAGAACATATCAGGGAGCTTCCACCTGTGCCCTCTGATCACAACTATTCCTTGTCTTAATTGATCATGGAGATTGTTGCTGTCATCATAGTCACCACCACATCTTAGCTGCCACAGTATAGCTTTCGATATGAAGGCACATTTGCTATAGTGCCAAGAGAAAAAAAAATATTCAGAAAAGCAAGAGTTTCTCACTATGTTTACCCATCCCTCAGAGCTAATTTTCTACATCATCTGTGCACATTGACTTTTTTCTTGGAGACTTTTCTTTTGTTACACATCTCACAGTGCTCTCCAGGGCTCTCAGCTATATTTCATGTGAGGGTCTACTTCTTCTACCTTTCCCTGGGTGGAAATGATGTTGGGCTATGTAATTTTGGGGCTAAAGGGAACATTCTTATTTTGTTTCTAGTCCACCTGGTAGAATGTCACCACAGAGTCTTCTCAGAGCCTACTGTCTTGAACAGGGAGAGAGGTGATGGAGTATGGTTATAGAGTTGAGGGGTTTGTTCTCCCTTTGAAATCGTTGGATAGTGCAGTAGCTTCAGGAGATGGAATGGTGAGGTTGCTATTGTATATCCTCTTGTGTGCTTTGTCTACTAGATACTGTAGAGGCATATTTTGTACCATAATCAGCAAGCTTTCTGTTGGACTTTGTATTCTTGTCAATTTTAACTTCACCATATTTGTCTCCTTTCAGTTTTCTTTTGGCTTACACCAACTTGTTTAGCTTTTATCTTAAAATACTATATTATAGCTGTTTATAAAGGTAGCATTAGTCCTGTCTGGGAAATAAGATGTAAATCAGTGTGTTTACTAAAATTACATTTTATGCCATACCCAAAAAGTTTATTCATATGATTGGAACTGAAAATACATGACTATATTAAAATCATTTTTTGAATCTAAATGGAGAAGGAAAAAGAAACAAGAGAGAGTAATGGATTCTTTGGATCACAGAAGCAGAAGGAGGTGACTATTGGACAGATCAAAGGAACAGAAAAACAGGAAAGGATAAAGGAAAAGGAAATGGGGTAAGTGATATAAGCCGTAAGATATGATATTCATGTATGAAATTATCACAATAAAACTTATGCTAAATAAACATTTAATAAAAACCAATTATATTCTGAATTGTATTAATTTAGTTTATATCAAATCATTTTCTGCCTACTTTTATTATGGAAACCATTATTACTGTATTATGAAAAGTTGTTTTGAAAATAAATCTGTTTAAATAAATGTTACAGAGATCTGAAAACATAAAATTCTCAAAGTTATAATAGATTGAGACTTAAAATAAACTCCTGGTGCTCACATGTGAGCAGTTGGGACCTGAGAAGTAAAGGTTGTGAAAGCCCAACATGCAATGAATTTAATTCAAAATAATATATTTTAAAATTATACATTTATTTTAAAAAGAGTCTTTCTACAAATCTTAGCCATAATGTTTCTTTTCATGTTTTTCCTCAATACCCAATATACCAACTCTTCCTTGTTATAGATATATAGATATTTGTTTGTGTAAATGCTTATTTTCCAGAGGCCCTGAATTACTATGCATAAAAACTTGCCTTTTTATTATGCATAAATCTCAAAAAAGGATTGAGTACTTTTCTGAGAAAGGCCACCTATATCTTCTATTGCTGCAGCGCCCACTTTCTAGTTTTAAGCATACTCCTATCTGTTTTACTCTACAGCCTTTTGTTTTTCATTGCTAACACAGTGGAGTCGGCCTCTTTTCTTAGAAGAAGACCTGGACTTCCCAACCCCTTCTCACTTATACTTAGCATTTCTTTTCTCTCAAAGCTTAAGCCCAGATTCTATGTTATCTTCTCTTTCATAAGATCCTGTGGCAAAGGATTTTATATTCTGAAATGTCCACATTGCACAGAAGTCTACTGAATTTTCCTGTTATAATAATAGGCTAACGTCTATATTAGACTCATGTGTAATTGCTGTGAGGCAATGCTTGACTGAAACAACTTAAAATAAGGAGGATTTGGATTTGCCTCCAGGTTGAGGAGATATAGTCCATCACAGTAGGGAAGAGGTGCAGCAGGTGTATTCATGGTGGCAAGAGCCTATGGTTTGGACTCCTCATCTTGTCACAGTCCCTGGAACAAGAGTAGAAATGGCACAAGGGAGCTAACCAATAAATCTCAACATTTGGGCCATAGTGACATATGTCTTACAACTAATGCCTCACTCCCTAAATCTCCCAAAATAGCATCAGTGGCTGAGAAAACAAGTGTGCGAACACATGAGTTTGTCAGAACATTTTGTCAAATAAACCCCTAACAATGTTTATGCATAAAAGGGTAATGTATAAAATATAAAGAAGATCTTTAATTCAGATACAAGAATGTGCTACTTAAAATATACATTTCCAAATACATTAGGCCAGACAGACAGCACAGGAGTGAGAGTTAATATATAATACAAGAATTGACAAAGAATGTAACATTATAAGATAAAAAGAATACATGATTCTGAAGGTACCATACATTGCCTTTGTCAACTGAAAAATAGAATGTTTCCCATTTCTTGCAACAGCTTAAGAATGTTTTACATGGAGGATTATTGACTGAAGTTTCTGTCCCACCTGGTTCTGCAGCCATTTGTCTCAAAGAAACACACAGAGGTCTACATTAATCATAAACTGGTTGGCCTATTAGCTCAGGCTTCTTATGAATGAATTCATACATCTTAAATTATCCCATTATTCTTGTTTATGTTAGCCATGTGGCTTGGTACCTTCACCAGCTAGGCATTCTCATCTTGCTTCCTCTGTGGCTGGGTCATGACCGCAGACTCTTTTGTCTTCCCAGAATTCTCCTGTTCTCATTGCCCTGCCTCTACTTCCTGCCTGGTTGCCCCACGTCTACTTCCTGCCTGGCTACTGGGCAATCAGCATTTTATTAAACAAGTACAAGAAACAAATCTTACAGGGTAAAACCATTGTCTCATAGCAGACAATGGGAAAAACTATAGCCATTTCAATAAATCTTTGGCTCCAGTTTTAATCTACTTTGAGCTAGAAGAGCACAGAACAATTGTTTCAGGCAGAGCTTTCTTTTATTTTAGAACATATGCTATTGAGGATATTATTTGTGGTTTGTTGTATGTGTGTCATGCCTCAAGTGGGTAGACTGTTTGCCATATTCTTGAGAAATATCCTTTTTCAACAATGATGGAAGGAAATGACATATGATAGCTTCTAGTGTTACTTCTGAACCCCCATGGGAATATTTCTGCTGTGCAGCCTATGTGCCCAGAGGGCTTCTTTTAATTAACATTATAGCTTGTGAAAGAAAGAAGAAATCCTTGGCACATTTTCATCTTTGATACTTATGCCAGAAACAGAACAGACTGAATGTCAAGCTCTGTCTCTGATCCTTTATCACTAGGTGCATGACTCAGAGAGTATAAACACTACGATGAAATATGCATTTGTTTATTTTTATGTGTAGTCTTATAAGTATTGGTAGACACTATATATCAGTCATCTTTTTAACATGAGTTACCATATAGAGTCACATTGCTTTTAAAGATCAATATATGATTGACTTTGATGCTTAATTCATAATTATAGGTGATTCTAAGCACTTCCTAAGATGTCTAGAAATTATTGGTGAGATGAAACCACCAGGGCTAGCTTTGAAATGATTAGCAAGAGAATTTTATATGATGAGAAGTGAACCATAGAGATATTAAGTATATGGATAATAATATCACCTAAAACTATTTTAACTACATTTCTGCCTTTTATTATTATACTATTTTCATAGTATTTGGCACCATTCTCTTTTTCTGTTTTAATGCTGTGTGCCAGTTTTACCCAATAGTAGGTTTCACTATGACACTCTCATCCATATCTATTATATCCTTCCATTATCTTACCCCTATTGACAATCCATGGCTCTTTCTACAAGTTCATTTCTTCCCCACTGAGTCCTACTTCTACTTTCATTAATTTTATGAAACATTATGAGGGCTAAATATGAAAAAAGACGCAGCCTTATGTTTAAATTTAACTGACTATCTCAGCAACTTGGGGATTAGATACTGGATGTTATTCTCCTATCTATTATCATCCATCTTCTTTCTCTTGATACACATTCCACCAATACATCTCTTCTATGATTTTATACTTTTAAAACAAAAATAAATTTATTTTATGTCATTCAAGATTCTCTAGCCATCCATTTATTCATGTCCCTATGTATTTTCTATATGTCAATGTATTATTATTCAACATTCTTACTTAACTTATATATCCACTTTTAAGAAGGTATTAAGGATTGACTCACACATTGAATATTCAAGCCTGAAGTGTGCAGTGTACAAAATAAAGATAAGAAAGAAATCAGAGAAACAATACCCTTTCAGTAGCCACAAATAACATAAAATATCTTGGAGTAATTCTAAACAAACAAATGGAAGACTTTATTTGAGAAAAACTTTAAATCTTTGAAGAAAGAAGTCAAGAGGATGGCAGAAAATGGAAAGATCTTCCATGCTCTTGGGTAGGTAGTATTAACATAGTAAAAATGGCAATCATACCAAAAGCAATCTACAGACTCAATGCAATGCCCATCAAAATCCCAGGAAAATTCTTCACAGACCTTAAAAGAACAATACTCAACTTCATATGAAAAAGCAAAGAACCCAGGATAGCCAAAACAATCTTGTACAATAGAGGAACTTCTGGAAGCATCACAAATCCTGACTTCAAACTCTACTACAGAGCTACTGTAGTACCAATACCAGCTGCTGAAAAAAGCCCGGTATTGGCATACAAACAGATAGGAGGACCAATGGAAGAGAATCAAAGATCCAGATATCAATCCACACACCTACAAACACTTGATTTTTGAAAAAGAAACAAAAAGTATAAAATGGAAAAGAGAAAGCATATTCAACAAATGGTAATGGCATAACAGGATATCAACATGTATAAGAATGAAAATAGATTCATATCTATCACCATGCACAGAACTCAAATCCACATGGATCAAAGACATACATAAACATAAACCAACTACACTGATCCTCATAGAAGAGAAAGTGGGAAGTACACTTGAACGCATTGGCCCAGGAGATGACTTACTAAATATAGCCCCAGTAGCACAGACACTGAGGGAAACAATTAATAAATGGGACCTCCTGAAACTAGGAAGCTTCTGTAAAGCCAAAAACATGGTCAACAAGACAAAACTGCAGGCTGCAGAATGGAAAAGATATCTTCACCAATCCCACATAAGACAGAGCGTTGATCTCCAAAACATACAAAGAACTCAAGAAATTGGTCATCAAAAGAACAAATAATCCAATAAAATATGGGTACAGACCTAAACAGAGAACTCTCAACAGAGGAATCTAAAATGGCTGAAAGACACTTAAGGAAATATTTAACATTCTTAGCCATCAGAGAAATGCAAATCAAAACAACTCTGAGATTCCATCTTATACCTGTAAGAATGACCAAGATCAAAAACACTGATGACAACTTATACTGAAACGAATGTGGGGTAAAGGGAACACACCTCCATGGCTGTTGGGAGTGTAAACTGGTACAGCCACTTTGGATATCAGTATGGTGATTTCTCAGAAAATTAGGAAACAACCTACCTCAAGACCCAGCCATACCACTTTTGGGTATATACCCAAAGAATGCGCAATTGTACCACAAGTACATATGTTCAACTATGTTCATAGCCAGAACCTGGAAACAACCTAAATGCCCCTCAACCAAAGAATGGATAAGGAAAACATGGTGCATTTACAAAGTGAAGTACTACATAGCAGAAAAAAAAATAATGGCATCTTGAAATTTGCGGGCAAATGGATGGATCTAGAAAACATCATATTGATTGAGGTTACCCAGACTAAGAAAGACAAATATCATATATACTCACTCATATGGCTTTTAGACATAAAGCAAAGAAAACCAGCCTACAATTTACAATCTGAGAGAACCTAGACAACAAATAGGACCCTAAGAGACACATACATGGATCTAATCTACATGAGAAGTAGAAAAAGACAAGATCTCCTTAGTAAATTTTTAGCATGGGACCATGGGAGAGGGTAGAAGGAGAGGGGAGAGGAAGAGAGAAGAACAAAGGTAATATATAGCTCAATAAAAACAACAAAAAAGGAAAATAAATAAATTGAAAGGCAAAAAAAGACCCTGAAAAAACAAACAAGCAACAAAACCAGAAATCTATTGAGCAATAATTTCTCTGGTAGAATTCCATCATAACAAGACAATTTAGTAAGGCATTATAAATATATCATACTTATATATTCGTTCATTTATTTACTTATGTATTTATTGAGATAGTTTCTGATGTGTATTCCAGGCAAGTCTAAAACTCATAGTATAACACAGGTCTGTACGGAGCTGGCAATCATTCTGTGACGGAGCATTGAGTGCCAGAATTTCTCCTATGAACAACCACACCTGGCTTATGTGCTTCAAATTTACCACCATTTTGCCTTCCTTTCTGGTGAATTAATCTATGCAACATAATATTAATCAGAATACTTGGATTTCTTTTTATTATGTTAACTGCCATTTGTGTTGCTCATGTGTAATAAATAAAATGTTAACCTAGAAATAATTTCGGACTAAAGTGATAATTTTGGTGTCACAGAGTACTTTTGGGCATAATTTCCATGGGAAAGCATCCAACAAAGGAATAATTTGTGCACTAAAATATATTGTGTTCTGAGTAGCATATTGCATCTAACAGTACCTTCAGAAGATAAGCACAATGACTTCAGTGGTGGTCGTATTATTATAATTACTATTACTGTTTATTACTATTACTATTTTGGCCGTGAGGAAACCACAGTCTTCTTAAAATGTCTTTTCAGTTTAAATGAGTAGAAATACATATCATTATAAAGTGGAAATTGTGCTGTGGCCAGGGCCAGTCCTGGCGACTTCTAGGTCCAAGAGAGGAGATAAGGAGTTTGCTAGGCAAGGAGTGAGTCAGGACATTGATAGTGCCAAAATATTGCCACTTGACGGATGGGCAGTCAGAGTGTTTCTTTATTTATACAGAATTCAGTAATCAAGGATATATTCAAGTTGTTTAAAAACATAGATCATATCATTTTTGTTTTCAGGCATGTGTTTCACTCCTCTTGCTATCTTTTAGTCATCATTGATAAACCATGACAGAACAGAGTTATCTTTTACAATCATTTTTATTCAGCAACACTATAAACCAGTTTTAAGACTGAGATGCATATGACTGCCCCTTCTCAGGCTTGATGCTCTTGTGACTTCAAGGACATTAGAGAGAAAGAAAATTTCCAACCAGTCAGGCAGATTGCCATGTCATGAGCAGTGCATTATTATTAACTCTTAATGTCCAGAGTGTCAAAGAAAAATCCTCAGGATAAAGATGCTACAGTTATTATTTAATTTCTGACATAATATAATGTTTATATTTTATATCTTTATAGCATTTATTTGTATGTCTAAATCTGGCATTCTTTTTTCATTTGTTACACCACAATGACCCTGCACGAACTTACTTTTCTAAGAAATGGAGGTCCTGACACCTCATTCTTTTAAAATCTTTCCACATCATTCTTTGTCCATGAATATAAGGCCCTGTGTATGGCAGAGGTAGCTCTAGCCAAGTTATCTTTTCTGCAGTACCTGCCACGTAGTCGCCTGAGTGTAGAGGAGGAAGAGGCTTATAGTATGTATACTATGTTCTGATAATCTACTTCCTAAGTAAGTACAGGGGCAGATGTTTCAAAACTATCTCAGAGTTTCCAAAAGAAATCTCATATATTCTTTTATGTGTAACCTAAAGACATAAGCAAGACATTCAAGTAGATGAGGCTATCTCCCTTAAAATTGGGAGGGGTAGGAGAAGGCATAAATAATTTATATGAAATTTCCCATCAATACAATATCCCCACATCAGACAAATATTAAAAACCCCCAAGCGTGCAAAATGTGGAGATCAAAACCAAAAGAGGCACAGTGGCCATCATTCAGCTCATCTTTGCTGGCTCTTTCTCACACAGCTGTGCTGGATTCATGAGTTTTGCCAGTTCCCATCAGGCATGACTGGGTATATAAAACCAACTTAAATAAACTTATTTTCTTAATTGTCCTTGGACAGTTAAAAGGAGAAATCACAGGAATTTAGTCCTTTAGTACTATCCTATCAAAATCAAGTCCAAGCTTCATTTTGTTTTGATACAATATAAACTATGAAGTTATTAGCTTTTGACTTGCATTGAACAGGTGTCTAGGAGTTTACTTCAGTTGTCCTGGGGCTTTCTGGTTTGCTCTTCCTGCTCTACTTCCCATACGTGGAATTTGTGCATGTCTGCATTTCTTTTTGCATGCACACCATCACCTACTGGTTTTATGCACAAAGAATGGTTCATAAATATCCACTTCCCTGAGAAATAATTAATGTGTAAGTAGAATCAAGCTTCAGGCTACAAACCATTATACTCACAGGTTACTGATTTGTTTCTAAGGTCCAAATAAACTATTTATGAAAGTAAAAATTCTAGCAGATATTAAGTTGCAAAAAAATGATAGAGAAAAAGGTTAATACCCTGAAGTATCTAATTAGCTCAGAATTTAAAATCATTTTTATCACATTAACCCAGAGAGGAACCAGAGAGTAATGAGGAGAGCATTCCACTCAGCCTGGTGCAGTATATGCTGACATTAATGACATGGTTATACATGGCTGTTTATGACATTTCTGCATCATTGGTCTCTTTCTTTTCCTTGGCTGCATGGATTGACTTTCTTAGGCCTACATTTATACCCAATTTGTGGTGGTTCATTAACAGATTGTACCACTATATTTTGACCTTTTCTCTTTTTCTAGGTACTATTTGATAGCTGCACCCTTAAGATTAAAATAAAACATGCTTCAGTAGAAATCAGAACATGAAATTTGCTGTATTTTCAAATTAAGTGGTTAATTTGAAATCAATATTTATTCACAAATAAAATCAAATGATACATGTTGACCAGTTGTTGCTTAATATGATGACTAACTTCTTATGTATAAAGTTTATTATCTTTGGCTATATTTTTAAATTTAAAAGCTTTTGTAATATTATCATTTAATGTCCAATTTAATGAATATTGACAAATGCTTATTACCATGTAATTCTTACTACATTCAAAATATAAAATGCTTATTAATCAAAATGATCCCTCAAGTTACTTTGTAATAAACTATACCCTAATCAGATAAATCTTCTGTGCTATTAAAAGTTTCATAAATCCATTCATAATTAAAACCTGACTTTTTATGAGTTATTTTTAAAGATTTTCTAGAATTCTGACTACATAATTGATATATGGTCCTTTAAGGTATACTAAACTATTTTTGATGAGACAATTTATTTATGTAATAATGTATGTGTATCTGATCAATACTGAAAATTTTCCTGTTCCAATTTCTTGGGAATGAATCATTTAATTATATTCAAATAATTTTACATTCTTGCATTGATGTCAGACATTTTCAAGCACTAAGGCAATAAGAAGTATTGTAAAGTAGCTATTGAAGTTACAGTCAATGGATTCTATGATTTGTTCACAGTCTTCTCTCAAAGAGAAGTAGTACATATGTAGAGACCCTAGGGTATAATAGCCTTTTAATGAAAATTGGGGAATTAACAGTGAGATATTCTTAATTTCCACAACTTCAGGCATCATGAGGAATGCAGTGTCAGAGTTATAACATGTTTATCTTTGTGTACTTATCTTTAAATTTCATCTTGCTAGGCAGTGTCTATCAGTTATCCAGAACATTTATATGGTGAAGAAATGACAAATCACTCTCATTTAGAGCAGAAATACTGCACTTCTTGCACTTCTTGAGGAATACATGTTTATTATCCATAGGTACTAGAATGTCAAGATTTTGTGACAGATGTAACTGTATCGAGCATGAGGAGAAAACACCTACGTCTTTGTTGTCATGATTTCTATATTCACATGTAACAGTAGCATGCCTAAAACCATAGCTCCTGGCTGTATATCCTTTTTCATATTTGCTTATCTATGGAATTCATGGTGTTTTCCATATTCTAATCAAAATTATGTGTTTATTATGCCCTCTGAGCTCTTCATGTCTATTTTATTATGATTATTTTCTTCGGTTTTGTCTTAGTTTCTTTTATGTTGCTGTACTAAAATACTCTTATAAAAAAAATCTTAAGGGAGACAGGGTTTATTTTGACTTACATTCCCAGAAGGTTGCAGTGTATTGTGACAGGTAAGAAATGTATGCAGGCAGGAACAGCAAAAATGCAGGAACAGAAGCCTTTGTCTGCTCATATTGCTATGCCTATCAGGTACCCATGACATTTATATGGCAAAGTAATGACAAATTTCTGTCATTTAAGAGCAGAAATACTGAACTTCTGAGAAGAATACATATTTAGCATCCATCAGTACTAGAATGTTAAGTACTAGTGACATATATAACTATATTGACCATGGTGAGAAAACATCTATATCCCTGTGTCTGTGGTTTCTACATTTATAAGATTTTCAGGTAATAGTAGAGAGCCTAAAGAATATAGCTTCAGACTATATATGCACATAGGTGGAACCAGGAGACACAATATCACAGCAAACTACCTGATCCCTTATTTCTCCAAAGCACACTTGCTGTGGAATCTAAAGAAATATTGGAACAGCCAATTATCAGTTATCCAGAACATTTATATGGTGAAGAAATGACAAATCACTCTCATTTAGAGCAGAAATACTGCACTTCTTGCACTTCTTGAGGAATACATGTTTATTATCCATAGGTACTAGAATGTCAAGATTTTGTGACAGATGTAACTGTATCGAGCACAGCCCAAGCCATGCTTGATTTATTTCCTTTCCTTTCCTTTCTAAAGAAATATTGGAACAGCCAGCAATACAGTGCCCTAACCCTCACCCTAACCCCTTTCCTTCCCTTCTCTTTTTCTTCTCCTCCTCCTACTCTTCCACCCTCTCCCCTTCTTTTTTGTATAAATTCAGTAATAAATACATTAAATATTTCTCAGAGACAAAGATGCAGAGTAAAGGTTTCTGGAGTGTTGTATTATTTGGAAATGTAATTCCAGGCAAAAGAAGTAAAGAGGGAATTAGAGAAGGAGAATATGAGACTTATTTAGGTGGCTGCAATGATAATCAGGGTGTCACCCAGGATTGTTTAAAATTCTTTAATGTTTAACACCACCTTGTTCAATGTTGAGCCAAACTTCTGATAAACCAGAGAAAGCTTACAAATGACCACATCTATGGAAAGAAAACCAGACAAGTCCATGAGTATTCTATCTCCAGACTCCTGTTAAACTTCAAAATATTCCGTTATGAGATATAAACTTCACACAAAGATAGCTCCAAATGGGTTTATGTGGCATCATGTTATCACCATTGGAAATCCTCTAAGAAGGTGACAGAGGTACAGTTTGGCATTAGATAGGCCCTTTCAGCTACTGTCTGAATTCTGTCAGAGCTCACATGCAGCTGCTTGCCAAAGAGTGAAAGGGTGGACGTGCAGCATAAGAAATGTCTTTTGTTCACAGCGAGGAGTAAATAAAGCTCAACTGCTCACAGGAAAGCAAAGGGGCAGAACATTTGTAAGAACCAGAGGATCAGGGACTTTGCTGTGAGACTGCGTCTCCTGGTAATGTAAGAAGCCACACCCATAAAATCTTACCAATGCTGCCCGAACAGAAACTGAACAAGAACAACATGTTGGTGGAAACCTTTTGAAACCTCAGCCTGATACAAAGAACTTCAGGCAACCGAGGAAAGCTAGGAGTGGGAGAGGTGGTCCTTTTCAGGGAAGAGAAAAATAGATTGGTTGTCCAGTGCCCAAAGGTCAGCCCAGGAAAGTATACATACATGTGTTATTATGCAAAATGAGTAGGTTTATAATTAAGAACATATAGGTATCTGTAGACAAATTCATAGAGGAGTACAATTACAACTAGTGAAGAAAAGAGAAAATGAATTTGAAGGAGAGTGGATATGGAAAATGTGGAGGGAGGAAAGAGAAGTAAGAAATGTTGTAATTACAATTCTCAGAAAATAAAAATAAATAAAATAGAAATGCTTTTGAATATGCTCACACTAGTCTAATAACCCCTAGTCTGTGAAGAATTAAAATATGAAGATGTCTTTTGAACATATTACCTGTAGTATGTCTCTCATCTACAAAAGCAATATGGTAAGGTCTCTTGGAAATTATCTGTGATTCATATAGGTGATCTGTTTATCTGTGTGCTTTATATAGTGTTGGTAACTTTAGGAGACTTTCGCTGGCGTGGCAGGACCCAGAGGTTAGATTTTTTTATGTCTTCTTTTTTTCTATTGGGTAATTTGATTTCTTTCAAAATATCTAACCCTAAAATTCTTTTGTACAGTCTTTCATTTTTGGCATAATACACTCTTAAACACGTAAAAATGAAAAGAAATCTGAGTCTCTCTTCTTTTCTCGGGATAAACTCTGTACCCCAGAGAACATTTCCTTCAGTTGCTCCTAAGACTTCTCTCATCTTTCCTCCTGGTGCTCCCCTCCCTGCACAATAGGTGGTACTATTTTCTTCCTCTTCTCCACTCCAGATGGGACACCATGTCCCCACTGTACTGTTTACATGCATTTAATACTACAATCATAAGCAAAACCCAGCTAAGAATGTGGTTTATAGTCAGTTAAATGCAGACAGCCATAAAACTCAAATGTGTTTTAAAAGGAAGGCTAATTTCCTGTTCATATTTACTCCTGCACATTGCAGAGTATTTGTGCCAAGTATTTACCTCTCCTTCACTATACACAATAGACTCACATGGGTACAGCTTTTCAGTAAGACTCCATTATAATGTGAACACTCTGAGCTCCCCATTTTCATCTCTTTCATAGTCATAGAAGAGGTTGGTTTTTAATTGTAATTAATTTTATTGGTCTTATGTGGAATTAGAAAAGTAAAATCACTTTGAATGCATTTTTGAATTCTATACTAGTCAATAGTCTGTTTCTATTCATAATGATTTCTTTTATATATATTTATGTGCATGTGTCTCTGTGTGTATATATACCATATGTGTGCCAACATCTGCAAAGGCCAAATGAGGGCATTGGACTCTGGAGCTGGAGTTATAGTGGACTGTGATCTGATTCCTGTTGCGTCTGTGAACTGAACTCTGGTCCTTTGGAAAAGCAGCAAACAGTATTAACCATTGAATCATCTTTCTTCAGCCTTACAACTGTGTTCTCAGAAATTTCTCAGTAATTTTGATGTATACATATATACATGGACACACATAATTACATACACACATACACACACACGACTCCTGTTTTGAATATATCATTACCTTGTCGGCTTATATTATCTAACTTTAGAAAAATAAACTCTTCAATGTTTTATGTTATTTTTAGGTTATATGTCTGTGAGGGAGTATATCCACACAGATAAGTGCCCCAGGGGGCCAGAGGTGTCAATCCTGGTGAAGTTGTACTCACAGGTGTTTGTGAGCTACCTGGTGTTGGTGATGCGGATTGAGCTCCAGTCCTCAGCCAGAACATCATGCACTTTTAAGCACTGAACCATCTTTGTAGTGCCTGCATCTCTCAGTTTTATAAAACAGGGTCTTCCATTGGCCTTTGTTACTGAATTTGTTTCCTCCAACAAACACAGAAATATATATTTAATTTTATTGTGATAGTTTCTGTTAAATATGTCTTTTATTATTATTTAGAGTTATTAACTTTTGAAATTCTAAAATCAACTCTAACATCTGAGACCTAGTCACATTTTATTGCTGAGGAGATTAACTTCTAACCCAGTTAAAGTATGATTAAGTTCAGACATTATTTTAGGTATCTGACGCAAAATAGGTTTATTCTGAGAGAAGGTGAGATCATCTCATTGATAAGGTAACTTCAGCTCGTGGATAAGCACCCGTCCACACTTCAATTTAAATCTAGTGCTGGAGAGTTAGAGCAGAAGCTAAGAATACTTGTTGCACTTGCAGAAGATCCAGGTTTGATTATCAGTACCCAATTGATAGCTCCTAACTATCTGTAACTATAGTTCCAGGGGACCAGACATCTTCCTTTAACACTACAGACACCAGGTATAAATGGGGTACACATGCATATATGCAGGCAAAGCAGTCCTCCAAATAAAATACTTTTAAAAATATAAATAAAAAACGGGATTTAATTCATAAACATAGCCACAACAATAACAATGAAAACTTTATAATTTGGAAAAACTAAAGAGTACATACAGAAATAGAAATTTGTGAAAGAAACAACAATGGTATTTTTTCCTACTACATACATGGTTGTTGCTATGATTAAAGGACTAATGATAGGGGTCCTACATGTGGATAGCCAGGAAGGAAAAGACAGTGCAAGACTGGAAGTGGAGGCAGCAGCAACTGTAATACTTCTGCGCCTGTCTGCACCTAGAGGTCCTGAAGGTGATAATGATGACAGGAAGTAAAGAGGCTGTGATTGACCAACCTTGCAGATTTGCTGCTATGATAAAAATTCTTACTTCCCCAGTGTACTTTATCCAAAGCCATTCCGTTAAAAACAGGATGACCATATGAATACTTTTATTATAAAATTCATGGTTGGTTTATGCTTTATTTGCTTTTACTTTAGCATAAATGACCTTCAGGTTTAAGACACTTCATTTTATTCATGTGTAAGGTGTTAAATTATAAAGCACAAAACTGGGTAATGTCTTATTTCCTGTTATAGAATAGAAATTCTTTCGATTTTTGATGTATCTCAGCTTTCAACCTGCAAGTACAGAGTATTATAAGGACATTTTTAGGTATTTATGTTGCCATTGAAAAGGCTATCCTACAATAATTTTGGTATAGAACCATGAAAACATTCAGAAAAATACAACTGAAAGACTTAAATGGTATTTCTAATGAATAAATCATTCATTACAAGGCTAGCTAGCTAAACAAAAGAGAGAAAAAAATTACCCTTAATTCTGCATACTTCCCAGAAGCAAAAATCCTAAATCATGTTGACTTGGCTTGACAGCAAATGTCAATACTGTTCAAATGATGAGTTTGCTGAGATTGTTATAAATTTCTCTCCTTCAAGTCAAAAACTGTCTTTACTATACGGTTAGAGATCAAACACACATGTCTACACACACTTGCAATAATGTGTGCTCAGGTCTGATGGAAAGCAATGCTTTTAAACATTTTCAAAGGATAGCCTTTAGCATAAACGAACTGAGCACTCTCCAGTGTCTGCACAAATTCCTTTGAAGATGCCTATAAAAATGAACTTCTCAATGTACTCTGTAGATAGAGTGCAAGCAGGAATAGCTACTCTTGATTGGAGATCTCTGTATGCAGCAACTCAGGCTGTAAACATCCAGGAGGAGTCTGCAGTTTGTGCTTTTTATACACCCTGTCAATACTCATACTCAAACCAGAGGAAGGCTTTGCTAATTTCCCTGAGCCAGCCTAGGGAAAAACCTTGCCATCCTTATAGGTTTCAGGCACTGGTATCCTTGAAAAGACTGTGAACATATATCTCAAGAATATACATTCATTCAAGACTTGTTCTTTCCATCAAATTATATTAAATGTTATATTTTAAGCAACTGAAAGTGTACTTGTTCTTTTGTGGAAACTAATATCAGTGTTAATAATTATTTGACTCATTTTGTGGTTAAACAGCTTAATGTAGAACAGAATCTCTTTCCGTTTTAAATTCAGCTATTCTGAGTGGGGCTTTTGTTAAGAGTTATATATCAAAAGACACTAGCTAAAGTCTCCTGGAGATGTTTTTGCATACTCCTGGTTGCCTTTTTGAGAGGTCAATGTTAGTGCAGACTTCAGAACACCAAACTGCCATTGTCATCAGATTTTAAGTCTCTCTCTCTCTCTCTCTCTCTCTCTCTATATATATATATATATATATATAATAACTCACAATAACCTCAATGATTCTTTTTTATTTGTGGTTTGATTCTACCTAGAGAAGATGATAATGCATTTTCAAGGACCAAGAACCACCAGTGTTGACTCTAAGCAGTATTCTTTGTGGATGTGGTGACTACAGCAGTTGGAATGCTGGTGCTCTGTCTTTGTATTTTTCTTCTCAGGAAAGTTAGTTTAGAAAAGAAGGTTTTATGAGTGATCTAAACACTATCCTTGTTCTGTAACTAAAGAAAAATGCCTAAAAGGCATACCTAAAGTTTTGCCCTATGACAGTAACCACTGAGATTTCTTTTTAAGTGATTTTCATTCCATGACACTTGACAGTTGGTTGCATCTCATGTTTACAAATATCATATTACCGTGGAACTGACATGTTTTGAGATGTATTCTTTATGTTTAAGAGTTTCTCAGCCTTAGAAAAGTAATTGACAATGCACATCACAGAAAGCCATGTACTCGGCCTGGCATTACCATGTGAATATTAATATCAGGGTGTTATCTACAATCAGGAACAAAATTAATCATTAATTAAGTATCCTTAAAACTGTTAGCACTGAAATGATACCAAGTCAATAGGCAGCCTTCATGAAGTTTATCTTTGCTTTAATCAATAAGAAATGGAAATACTCTAAAATCATAGTAAATATTGTGTTATGAATATCTAGTGTAAAGTACAATAGTAGAAACAGGATAGAAATCAAGGAAAAATTTCTCATAGAAAAAAAGAAGTTTTGTAATTCATGATTAAGTAGTGAACCAGGATCAGTATTCTGGAACTTATGGGTGGTGATTTTCATGTCATAATTAAGAATAGTTTTGAAATTAATGGACAATCCTGTATTGGGGTTACTGCTTTGTATAGTAAATGAATGTTCACTGAAAGGAATATAAATAGATTATTACATTTTCCCTTCATTTTCCTCCATGCCACCTCTCCCATATCTCCCCTCGCCCCCACTCAAATTCATGATTTATTTCATTATAATATATAAATACATAAATGCAGCTTGCTGAATAAGTTTGTTGTTGCTATTATCTTTATGTTTGGGAATATGAAAGGGATCTAGAAAGATGCCCCTGTCTATGATAGGGAAATCTTGACATAGTTTTTCTAAGTTCTCTGCAAAGCTTTAATTATAGAATTTAACTTTGGACTTTTGTCTTTGTTTTTTAATTCATGTAATCAAGAAAAAGGGACATTGATTTTAGTTAATTATTTTCTTTTTTTAAACAAAATTTTCAAGAAATGGTACTCCTAGAATCCCAAATGTAATTAGGTGGTTTTTATTTAAGTTTTTGCCATAATCTCATCGACTGGAATATATCTGATATCCATTGTATTTAGCATCCTTATAGTAGCAGTTCCCCCTTAGCAACAGAAAATACATCCCAAGACCCCTAGTGGCTACCTAAAACCACCACAAACCTTACTGAATCCTATGTACGCTGTATTTGCTTGGTTTGTTTTTACTATAATTTACATTTTTGATACAATTTATTTTGATCATATTCTTTCCCATTCCTCAACACTTCATAGATCTTCTTCACTTCTCTACTTATTCAACTATATCCCCTTTTCTCAAAAGTTAAACAAAGCAAGCATACCCCCCTCACAAAAGCAAAAAGCACACAAAACACATGTAGCTAACATATATAATAACACAGAATAAAATAGACAGTTCCAGCTCCATAGTTACACACACGATACTGGGTAACAGAGTGGGTTTCAAAACCACCACTATCACCAAAAACGAAGATGAAAATTATAATGGAAACAAACAGTGGTCTTTAGCCACGGTCTAGTGGTTTGTGAAGATGTTCTTCATGAATCCTCCTCCCAGTTTAAATAGCATATCTAATTTCTCCTGCTTTTTGAACTCAAACCTGTCAAGCATAAACATTTGTATAGACACCGCCTTCAAATACATATGTGTAAGTAAGTATATAATTGCATGTACTCTAAGTTTTTGTAATTGAAAAAAGAAATACATGGTTGTTTGGACAACACACACACACACACAAATATCTAAGGAAAATCAAAAAGCAAAAGCCCCATAAAAATTAATAACAAAAATAAAAACCATGTATGTGGAAAAGAGATTTCTGGGGGGAGGAGGGCAGGGATTGCACCAATCAAAATGTACTTTGTACAAACATGAAGTTCTCAAAAAAATTAATAAAAGCTATTTAAATAAAGGATATAAAGTATTAATTATTATCAGAGGAATTCTTTAAAACATGTAATTTTAAAATGCAGATATTGAACTATATCATACCTATGTAGTTTTTTACATATTCAGAAATAATATGTAATTTTCTGATATAAAAATTGACCCCAACCTCAAGTTCAACTTCTCTATGTAAAAATTCCATAATCAACTTTTTGTTTGGGAATACATATATTATCTAAGACTTACAGAGTCTCTTCATTACAACATAGGTTTCATCTAAGAATTTTGTTGCTATTGTTCAATTATTTCAAGACTTAAAGATACTCAACTGTAGTATGAATATTAAAAACCCAGAGACAGATATTGGGGTTCAGCCTAAAGATCAGAAAAGCAAAGCAACCAACCCCTAGAGAGACCTTTTACCTCTACCAAATCTTCAGGGCTAAAGGGGTGAGATCTTATCTCCAGGGATCTCAAACTCCACATTCCAGTTCCTGTCTCCTCCCTTTTATATTCCTTTCTCCACCCAGCCATATCCCTCCTGTCTCTACCTCCCTAGTGTGAGGATTAAAAACATTTGCTCCCAAGTGTTGGAATAACATTTGTGTGAACTCTTTCTCTTTTAGACATATTCAATCTTGTGTATCCCAGGGTGGTCTTGAACTCAGAGATCTTTCTGTCTCAGTCTCCTGGAGTCCTGGGATTAAACATGTGCACCACCCCCTGGCCTGTATGGCTGATTAGTATGACTGTTTTGCCCCCTGATCTTCAAGCAAGCTTTACTTATTCAAACACAAATAATATACCAAAATACTCAACCACTTGGTGTTTATAGAGAGTGTTTCACCAAGTACTCACAAAAGTATATTGAGAATATATCTCATTTCCAACCGCCATTCTGTAGTTAAAATCTTTTGAGTAAACAAAGTCCTTTGAATAACTGAATTAACATGTAATAGAACTTCAGAAATTTGTCTTCCTTGTATAGTTGATTCTCAGAATCACTGCTAGAGCTGAACTGTCCTGGGAGACCTGTCATCATCATAGGGGTGGTGAGAGGCCGCTTGTTTGTGCCCAGCTGCTCAGCCGAGAAATAATATCACAGAAACTATTAATTGCAACACTGCCTTGCCTATTAGCTTATGTATATTTCTAGCTCACGCTTACATCTTAATTTAAGCTATTTCTATTAATCTGTATATCAACAAGAAACTGTGGCTAACTGTGTAAAGTTCTAGCATCTGTCTCTGGTGGAGCTACATGGCTTCTCACTGACTCTGCCTTCTTTCTCCCAGCATTCAGTTTCGTTTTCCCCACCCAACTAAGTTCTGCCTTGCTATAGGACAAAGCAATTTCTTTATTCATTAACCAATAAAGGCAAGACATAGACAGAAAGACCTCCCACACCACATAGAAACATTCATTGAGAGATTAGCATGCTTAATGCTTTTTCTGTGTTCCTTCAAATTAGACCTCAATACTTATCTTTCAAATATTTTCCACTTAATGCAGTAGTGAATTTAAGTTTTACTAATTATTTATACATAGACAGACTCATTTACTCAAGAGATACATGGATGTACACTATATGCCTCTACACTAAGAACTTATAAACTAAAAAGAAAAGCCCTTACTATCATTAGACTAATATGACAATATTTGCTCTTTTGTCAAAATGTTTACATGCATCTCTTAGAGTAAAAAAAAAATAAACACTTCTTTGCATGCATATTTTAAGAATATATTATTTAATACAGAAATAAAACTTTATAAAATGATTGACATTATGAAGAGATTGAAGATAAGTTTTACAGTTTAATAAATGTAGGAGCTGGATTCAAAACATGCACACGCAGTTATATGTATGTGTATATGTATTTGTGTGTTCTTCTGGTACTTTACATCATGTACTATCATGTCCTGAATTTTTTTTATTATTAACAACTCATATAAGTCCTCAAATTATTGTTATATATTTTTTTAAATTTGCCTTATCCTCAGAGTTTGTTTGTTTTTATCTTTAGCATTTCCTTGCATATGATTATAGCAACATAAAGACAAATATATATACTTATATCTTGGCAGATTAGGAATGACAGAGCATGTATGGATTTTGCTATTTACTTTTGTGTTGTGTTTACAAAGGTTAGGAACTTGGGCTTAACTATGGCCCATAATGCTGACCACCAGTGCTGCACAGGTTTTCCCACAAGGCCCCAGTTCCTAAGGGTTACACTTGTTCCTGAATCAGCATCCCCAGCTGGGAACCCAGCTTACACATTTGAGTCTATGAGAGTTATACACATTCATACCACAACATCCGGAAAATAGCACTCTCTCACTGGGATCACCTCCATGATCTGATGAATGTTGAAATAATTTAAATAGGCCAATTTTTTCTTGAAATGGACTTTTTCATTAATTAAATATGTTCCAAATTTTGATTTGATATATTATTTGGTTGATTTTACTAATGATAAGCCATCAGTCATTTCCTGAATGAACACACACTTATGTTTCTAAAAAATATTTTTAACAATTATTTAAAATTTCTAAATATTTTATTTTATTATATAATAGCTTAATTATTTGAATGAGACCAAGATCTTCTTTTGATTATATATAGATGAAAATTATATATTATATACAATCAAATCAAATATATATAATTTATATATATATGAATGATGTGGGATTTCCCTCTGTATGCTGTGATTACTATTAATGAATAAAGAACTGCTTTGAGCCTATAGCAGAGCAGGGTGGGGCTGACCAGAGCTAGGTGTGATTATTTCAGGGCTAAGGTGCGGGGACAAACAAGAGGACTCCTCCCACAAATTGGCACCCAACATGAATGACTAAAATCTACTTAAAACCTGAGAGGGCTTGAAGAGGAATTCAAGAATACAGAGTTTAACATAGTTTCTTGCTGTTTGCTGGTGGCACACTGCAGCTTCTTTAAGAGAGGTTTCTTGACTTAGTGGCAGTAGAAAAAAAGCAGAGACAATTTGAAGTGCAAGCCTTCTGGGCCATGCTACCAGCAAGACTTCTAGCTCTTATGGAAGACCAAATATTTGGATGGGGTTTGTGAGCAGTGTACTGTGGCTTGCTTGATGGCAATTTGGACTAGCTGTTGCCTGGAAGTGGGATGGGGTACATGGTTCTCAGAGGTGATGAGCAGCTCCACCATGCTGGAATGGGTGAAGCAAACAGGGACTTCCATATTACCCCTAGCAATGATGCAGCTTAAGTTTTTAAGAAGCACTTAGCATTTTAAGAAGCCATCTTGGTCAGAAAAGGCTTATAGATGAACAATAAAAACATATTCAGACATAAAAGACCTCTGAATGGGTCACAGTTTTGGATAAATGGGTATAGACATGAGAGAGAGAAGAAAATGAGTACAGAGTTATAAAAAGAAGTAAATGAATATAAAAAAATGAAACAAAGTCTTTAAAGAGACAGAGTACAGAAAGTCATAGGTTAAAGGAGTAAAGATAATAATATAAATGTTAAACTTATAGGAAAAGTAATAGAGTTAAAACAAGCCATGTAAAGATGGACAATCCACAGAGACTCTGGCTTATGTATATTATTGTGTTTTCTTTGAATTTTTTGAAGGCAGAGAGACATTTGGTTCTGGGGAATGCTGAGCTAAACCTACATATATATTTTAAAAGTATCTTGATTCTAAAATTTGCATCTAAGTATTTGTTGCTTTGGAAAAGAGGTTCTCTTTTCGTTTCTGCAGAGGATGAAAACCTGTTGATTGCTTCCAGAGTAATATGGTTTGATGGGCCAAGACCCCCTGAAAGGTTGCCTTGAACACTGTTCAAAAAATTACTTCATCCAATAAACATCAGGAAGCAGCATGGAGAAAACTACATCCATATTCCCAAATATTGTTTATAAATGTTTGTTTACATTTAAAGGGGGATATGCTATAGAGATTTGCATTGGTATGGATCTTGGTTTATTGATACAAATCTAAGGTCAGTCTTGTTATATGTATATTTCTCTCTTGATTAAGGTATTGTGGTTGTGTAGTTTATTTAAAAATGTAATGTATAATTAAGAAATATATGTTAATAGATAATCATATAAAACAGTCAATCTTGTAGACATTTTAGTCAGATTTTCTAGATGTACAGGGATGTATTTCTGATGGAGAGGTGTTCTTCAAATCTTTCAGAGACCTTCAGAATATGGCATTTAAAATGTTTTAAAAACTTAGGGCTCATCATGACAATGAGACACATCTTGTCCTGGAAGCACAAATGACTTTAAGAGGAAGATGGGCATCAAAGAGGCTCCTTATGGAGTTGGTTAGCCATTTGGGCAAGAAACTGTGCCTGCCTGGACTTGCAGGACCCACAGAAAAATGACTGTTGAACTTCCCTAAAGGTGAGATGGTCCTTCAGGGTTCCTGCTTCATGAAAGAGTCTGCCAGACATTCTTCAGGACACAGAAAAAAGTGAGTGCAAACTGTCAATGTAGGCAGAACTGTCATTGAAATTTCCTGCTTCATGGGAAAAGTCTGCTGAATACTATGGGCCTGAAGACTGAAGATAGATGCCATAATGGTACAGAAGAACTCTGGGTGACTGTCTAGCTAGTCAGATGTCACTGTCAATTCTAGAGTTTTGAAAGTTGCTTACAATGAACGTAGTGTTTACTTAGGTAATATTTCATCCTTATGGAGTCTTTGATGGAGTTGAAGAATAGACAGATAGTTATAGTTATAATTTTTCTTAGTTATGATAAAAGATATAAATATTGTAACTATAGATACTCGTTTGATACCTGTTTTGTCATATGTAATTTTACTATGTTAAAGTTAAAAGCTTCCTTTTCATTTAAACAGAAAAATGGAGGTGATGTGGGATTTCCCTCTGTATGCTGTGATTACCATTAATGAATAAAGAACTGCTTTGAGCCTATAGCAGAGCAGGGTGGGGCGGAGCAGAGCTAGGTGGGGAGGACTGGACTAAATGCTGGGAGAAAAAAAGGACAGAGTCAGAGAGAAGCCATGTAACCCACCAGAGACAGATGCCAGTACTTTACCTGGTAAACTACAGCCATATGGTGATACACAGATTAATAGAGATGGGTTAAATTAAGATGTAAGAGTTAGCCAATAAGAAGCTAGAGCTAATGGGCCAAGCAGTGATTTAATTAATTGTATGCATGCGTGTGTGTGTGTGTGTGTGTGTGTTGTAGGTAGATTAAAGGGTGAAAGAGGAAATGGGAAATGATCAGTTTAGAATGTATATAAACTTATTGTTCAGTCACATAAAAAAATGAAGGTGAACAGGACTTTGTCTGAGTGGTGGCTTGTGGTCAGAAGTATAAGCATCTTTCTTATTTCTATCATTTTCATGTTATTATCCAACTTGTTTGCTTCACTGTAGGCATCTTATCAATATCTCAAGTAAGAGAGAAGATGAGAGATGACAAATAGTAAGGAAAATTCAGAGACATGACTATCGACTTTCATGGAGCATTTTCTCATGCAATTTATTAGCCAAGTCTTTGTCACTTGGTGCCACCTTACAGCAAGGAAGATTGAAAAAGGATTTTGGATTATTTTGTTTGTTTTTGAAAAATAATCAATCTTACCATGTATCCCAGCTGTCCTTGCTCATGGTGATACTCATATTTCTACTTTCTGCATATTAAGTTTATGGGAATGTGTTATCACACCTGGTTTAGAAAGGATCTTGGGCTGGATAGAGAGCTCGATGGTTATGAACAGTTTCTATATTTTCAATGACAGATAACCAGAGTTCATTTCCTAATATCCACACTGAAAAGTGCTCTATGGCTTGTAACTCCACCTCCAGAGGATCTAATGTCTGCTCTGTTCTCTATGGGCATCTGCACACACGTGTACACACACGTGTACACACACACACACACACATAAACACAAATAATAAAAAATATAAACAAAGAAAATGGTTTTAATATTAAGCTTCTAAAATTTATTTCAGACAAAGGGAGGGAGGATATATGTGCAAAGTGCTGTCTGCACATGTTAATTGAAAACTATCAAAAAAACAAAAGGAAAGTATTTGTAGATATTTCCCTAGATCAGTTGCTTTCTGACAGTTGAGAAAATACATTTGTAGTGCTGAAAGAGACTACAAAGCCACTTAAAAAATGATGGTCATTTACACAAATGAAAAGCATACTTGAGTAACGACTTTGAAATAGTAGGCTGAGAAATTCTAATTTCTTAACTTGCATATTAAATGTACCTTTTCTAGGACTAATTAGGGAATTTATAATACATTCTATTATTGGGAAACATTATTTTAAGGTCTGTTACTTTGTTTGTGCTGAATTTGTTTAGCTCTGAAGCTGTGATTCTTTGCCTGTCTAAAACACCTGATGGCAGTAACAAGGATAGGCAGGACTAGCAGACAGAATATATAAATAGAAGGAGAAATCTGGAAGATAAGGAGCAAGCAAGGAGCCGAGATAGAACAAGGAGAGGAGGATATCAAGGGCCAGTTACATCCAGCCAGTCACAAAGTAACAGTTAAAGTCAGATATACAGAAGTAAGAAAAGGAAGAAGTCCAGAGGCAAAAGGTAGTCATGATAATTTTTTTAAAAATTAACAAGAAACACGCCAAGCAAAGACTGAACATTCATAACTAAGAATAAGCCTTAGTGTATGATTTATTTGGGAGCTGGGTGGCAGATCCCTCCAAAAAATTTCAAAAGACTATCATTTTATTTTTCTCAGAATCAAGAGTATTTGGTTTATATAAGAACCTGAGTAATAATGGTCGACATGTGCTGACACTTTCTACAGATGAGGATCCATGAACATAGTTTATAACATTTTAACCTCACAGGGAAAGCAGCAATTTAGCACTTGGTTATTTGAAGAGGCAAAACCCTGAGCAACAGAGAAACTAAGAACATTGTTTGTACTTACAGGGAAAGAGAATGCTAGAACAGGGACTGGTCTCAGAAGGCAAGCATTGAAGCACTTGTTCCTGACCTTTCTGGATATATTCTATCATTCATTGTCACGTGGACATTTAGGCTGCCTAGAGGTGGTCATTAACTCTCATTTTCCTTTTTGTGGTTCAGCGGGCCTCATCTGGGCATTCTACTTTCTGTTTGTTTCTCTCTCATCACACTTTCAATGTCACCTTCTAAGAATTGCTGGAGCAACTCTCTGAACATTTTTGGCCTATCTCCAACTCTGAACTCTGAAGAAGACCTATGATAGCATACCTGAATCTCTGGCTCTCAGGTGCATTTTCTCTTCCAGGAGATACATTGCTTACAACCTGAAAACTTCACTTCAAACCACATCAAACATTTAAGTCAGCTTTTTTCTTCCCTGGATTAGAGTCTTTTGAACTCTAATCTGAACAATTACTAGACCTTCACTACAAAGGCAGCCTTTTTTTTTCTTTGATTAGCTGAAAGACAACCTATAAGTCTTTCTAATAAATACAATATATAAATATATATTACATAAAGAGAATTTTAGATAGTAGATAGATGGATTGATAGATAGACAGACAGATAGATAGATAGATAGGAGAGAAAAAGAGAGATTGATTTTGTAATTTCTATTGCTCTAGAAACCCTAACTAATACAAGTGGTGAGGTATCTGCCACTTCTAGGAATTATCTACAAAATAAATATTATACATGGTAATATCCAATTTCATATGCCCACACTTTTCCCAGGCCACTTGTTGGTTTCTTTCACTGGGTCTCTTGATGTGGTTAATTGTTCTATGGTATGTTTCATTGTTATGAACTATGAACTAAAATAAAACCAAGACTAACATCAGACAGATTCATTTTGCTAACATAAAGTGATTGTTATTTTGTTTGACAAGTGTTCCTGCATCGCGGAGATGATTTTAATGACCTCCTGAAACTTTCCAAGGACTGGGTCATGGAACTGCAAGTCATGTTCAACCATTATGCTGAGTCACTTTGCTCGGAGGATTATGGACAACTTCTCTCTAGATGACCTAGTGTATGATCTGTATTTTACTAGAGAAAGGAAACATTCATTCTTACAAACAGGACATCTAAGAATTCATTGCTATAGCAGCGATGGTATGCTCAGGTGTAATAAAACTGATGAGCCCATATAATAAAATTTATGGAAGCAGAGTGAATTCAATTTATTTGAATATGCTCAGTTATGTTTTTGTTTATTCCCATAGCAGATGTTTAATTTACAAACCAGGCAATTACGACAGCTCTTCCAAACAAATAAGAGCAGATTAGTCAAACGTTCACATCAATTTTTATGTTTATCATTAGTTTTATGAGGTGTCATGAATATTCAGTGGTAAGAAAAACTATCATTATGGTACCTGGAAAACCTCAAAATGATGGTTTGCATCTCTAAATGCTCTTTCTCCTTTTTTGATAAAGCTATTAATGTGTGTTGTCTCTTATTATGAGTTGAGCTTGCGGGCTGCAATGGAAAAAGCACTCATTTTCTCTAGAGAGCCTGTGTATTCCCATCCATACACTGAAGCCAATTTTGTGAGAAGTATGTGGAAATGTAATGAAGTTCATATTTTGATTTCTGTTTAGAAGATGAAAGCAGTTTTGTGCTTTTTGGAAAATTACCATGTGAAGTTTCTCTTTGGTTTTATAAAATATTAATTTTACTGAAAAATGGTTTGCCATGCATATTTTACTGAGACATATCAGCTTCCTATTCTTTGAAATACAATTTGTTATCTTGAAGGAAATGTGTACTTCCCCAAATATCCGACTTTCTGTGGCTTCTGACTGTTAACTTGCAGATAGACAGTCTTACTGTGAGGCAGTTTATGAGAGAGGACTTAGTTCTGCAGTCTTATTTTTTCTTGTCTGTGCTTAACTGTCAGAATAAAAAAAGGCTGTAGTTCTAATATGAATCAATGAAACTACAGGACATTGTCCATAAACATGAAAGACCTGTTTCCAACCTGGCTACTTTTCAATGTATTGCACTTTGCAGACTCTGCCCTAAAAGCAGTGAAATGTCCTCAATATCCCAATCAAATTCCCTTATGCATTTCCTCCATTCACTGTAATGGTAGATTTCTTGTCATTAGTCGGCATTCAGACTGAAAAGCCGCTGACAGATCAGTGCGTTCAAATAGCTGCCCAGAGAATCGTTCAGCAGAGTTATTTTCAGTGGAAATCATGCTAAAAGTTGAAGAGACACAACCTGGTGGATCTGCTATGAAAGTTGCTTTGAATGTAACATTATGATTTTCTGTTTTTCTCTCCAACACACTTTTTGCAAAACAACTCAAACATTATCTGCTTCAATGTTCCTTGTTACAAGATGAATCATCCAAAAGCATTGGCATCAAAAATAATTTACATGGCTTCAGGGTTTCAATATATTTACCAATTTAATGCACAAAAAATTTCTATTTTGGGGATTTCTAAAAGCTTTAGCTATTTTAAATTCAATATTTAATCTGAATTTATATTTCTTATTGTGTCTTTCTTCCTTTAGTCTCTACACATATATACTTTTTTGTTAGGCTTATTTAAAATAAAACTATTCCAGTCATATCAGTTTAGTGGGGGAAACTAAATTTTTTATGTAATATTTTCCTTTTAGAATTGACTATAGAATAATAATATCAATGTTATAATGGTGCGTTTGGAAAAGAAAAGTCAATATAATCCTTCAGCAAGGAGATGCTGAGTCACAGGCCTTGATTTCATTGCTTTACTAGTCAGTAAATGCAACAGCATTTCAAAAAGTAATCGACTCACCGGAAGTGAAACTAACTTCTGAAGAGACGAAAAGGCACATAGGGGGCTGATAAGTGATTGCATACAGAATGCTGCTAGACAGTTCTCTTGGGAACCTTAGAGGCAACAAAAGGCAGATCCTAAGTTTTGGAAAGGTTTTAAGAAGTGCGAATGTCTTAAAAAAAAAAAAGAAAAGAAAAGAATCCCCACTCCTCACCCCTATTAGCTATAAGATAACAGTCTTCATTTTTTAAATACAGGACAAGGAGAGACTAAGGTATCAAGTCATTTATTGTGTCAGTTGCATTCTGATTTTATTTTATTTTTAGAACAATCTTTTCACATTTTACACACCAATCCCTGTTCCTACTCTTTCCCCTCCTCCAGCTCCACCCCCTTTCGCCCACCCCCATCCACTCTGCAGAGAGTGTAAGGCTTCCCATGGGAGTCAATAAAGTCTGTCACATCACTTGAGGAAGGACGAAGGCCCGCCCCCTATATCTAGGGTTAGCAAGGTATCTCTTCATAGAAAATGGGCCCCCAAAATCCAGTTCATGCACTAGGAAAAAATCTTGGACCCACTGCCAGCACAGACTGCCCAAGCTGCACAAATGTCGCCCACATTCAGAGGGCCAGTTTGGTCCTATGCAGGGTCTCGCTGCTGTCAAGTTCAGAGTAAGTGAGCTTGCACTAGCTCAGATCAACTGTTTTCTGAGCATCCCCATCATGGTCTTGACCTCTTTGCTCATTTTATTGTCCCTCCCTCTCTTCATCTGCTCTTGGATAGGTAGGATGAACATGATAAAATTGGCAATATTATCAAAAGTAATCTACAGATTCAATGCAATCCCATCAAAATCACAACACAATTCTATACAGACCTTGTAAGAACAATATTCAACTTCATATGGAGAAAAAAAAGCCCCAGGATAGCTAAAACAATTCTGTACAATAAAGAAACTTCAGGAGGCTTCACTATCCCTGACTTCAAGTTCTAATATATAGCTATAGGAATCTAAACAGGTTGGTATTGGCACAAAAACAGACAAGTGAAACAGTTGAATAGAATTGAAGACACTGATATTAACCCACATGCCTATGAACATCTGATTTTTGACAAAGAAGCTAAAATTATACAATGGAAAAAAGAAAGCA
The DNA here is from genome assembly GCA_004026605.1 of Ondatra zibethicus. Lineage (NCBI taxonomy): Eukaryota > Metazoa > Chordata > Mammalia > Rodentia > Cricetidae > Ondatra > Ondatra zibethicus. The sequence goes on along the minus strand of PVIU01005447.1, from coordinate 63,012 downwards.
TCTTCAGCAAATGATGCTGGCCAACTGGATGTCAACATGTAGAAGAACTCAAATAGATCCATATCTATCCCCATGAACAAAGCTCAAGTCCAAATGGTTCAAGGTCTTCAACATAAATTCAGCTACACTGAACCTGATGGAAGTGAAATTGGGAATTAACCTAGAATGCATAGGCACGGAAAACCACTTCCGAAATATAACACCATTAACACAGACCCTTAGAGCAACAGTTAATACATGGGGCCTCCTGAAACTGAGAAGCTCTATATGGCAAAAGACACAGTCAAAAACAAAAAGACAGCCTACAGAGTACGAAAAGATCTTCACCAACCCCACATCGAACAGACGACTGATCTCCAAAATATATAAAGAACTCAAGGGAACAACCTTCCTCAAGACCCAGTAATACCACTTTTGGGTATATATCCAAAGGATGCTCAATCGTACCACAAGGACATGTGCTCAACTACGTTCATAGAAAAATTGTTTGTCATAGCCAGAACCTGGACACAACCTAAATGCTCCTCAACCGAAGAATGGATAAGGAAAATGTGGTACATTTACACAATGGAGTACTACACAGCAGAAAAAACTAATGACATCTTGAATTTTGCAGGAAAATGGATGGAGCTAGAAAACATCATTTTGAGTGAGGTAATCCAGACCCAGAAAGACAATTATCACATGTACTCACTCATAAGTGATATTTTTAAAGAATAAGCAAAGAAAACCAGCCCACAAATCACAATCCCAGAGAATTTAGACAACAATGAGGACCCTAAGAGAGACTTACATAAAGCTAATCTACATGGGTACTATAAAAAAGATAAGATCTCCTGAGTAAATTGGGATCTTGGGGACCTTGGAAGACAGTTGAAGGGGAGGGGAGAGGCAGGGAGGAGAACAGAGAAAAATGTAGAGCTCAATAAAAGTTAAAAAAAAAAGAACTCAAGAACTAGACATAAAAATACCAAATAATCTAATTAAAAAAATGAGGTAGGTCTAAACAGAGAATTCTTAACAGAAGAATCTCAAATAGCCAAAAGATACTTAAGGAAATGCTCAACATCCTTAGCCATCAGGGAAATGCAATTCAAAATGACTCCGAGATACCATTTTACACAAGTCAGAATGGCTAATATCAAAAGCTCTGTGATTATTTTTTAATGTAATAATTTTGTAAGGTGTTGGAATGTTGCAATAATGGCATGGGTGTGGTTCTTGGTTTATATGAAAAACATTTTGTCTTAAAGAATGATAAATCCAGATTTTTCGAGAAAGATTCTGTGGCTGTGCTCAAATAAAACAAAGTGGAGGCCAGTTGATGGAATAAAAGGACCCATTATGGAGTGGTTATCTTGAAGGGGGTTTGTGTAGGCCAGGGAAGACCAACTGCTTGGAAGGACAACTTCATGATCAGTGTCTGTTCAGGATATCATGGACATCACAGAGTTTTAAAGTTCCAGGACAGCCCAAGGTCCTGTATCCTCAGGTGTGAAAAAAGACAGTGTTCATAGGCCTTGATACTTTGGATTATATGTCCAACCAAATACCTGAAGTGCAAAAGGTATTGATTTTGCGTTGTCTTTCTAGATACAGAAACCTGAAGATTGAAGACCAAAAATTTTTCAAAATGATAATAGACTGGAGATCAGCATGTTCCATGTTACTGGTTTTAGGCAACAGTTCTCCTGCTATTGGAGCTGTGGTTGAGTGTAACCTCACCTCATCCCTTTATCTATAACATACGCAGTGATGCCGGATTGGGAAAGCCTGCCCCAAGCAGTTCACCAATTCTTTCAATGACTTTCAACAGGGAATTGTTTTTGTACTATATGGCAGCACAAACTTTTACTACTTGCACAAGAAAATTAAGAAATTTAATATTTGAAACATATAATAACATTATAACTTTTGGGTGAACTCTTTCCTTTATTACTATTGTGACAGTTTTCTTTACTGTTTCTGGATAATTTTAATATGAAGGCTATATTGTTGTCAGAATAACCATGCCTGCTCTTTTCAGCTTCCAATTACTTTTTAGATTGGTTGTGTGCTTTGACTCAGTCTGTATCCTAGCCAGTAAAGTATCTACACAAATGTTCAACCAGTCACATAGTCCATGTATTTTCACTGGTGAACTGAGGCCATTTATAGTCAAGGTTACTGAGAGATATTTACTAATTCCTATAGTTTTGTTGACTATACTCAACTGGGTTTTGTTTTCCTAACTCTGTGAGTGATTGTTCATTCTTTGCTCTATTAGAGCTAGAGGCTTCATGGTTTGTTTTGTTGGAGTTGATAGAAACCTTCCTTATTCTCCTTTGCTCGTTACTGAAAATACTTAGGTGCAATTTATTTCTTCTCTTTTGATAGAGTAAATTTAGGATGTAAAATCATTAAAAGTACCTAACAAAACCTTGGCACACTGGAAGGTATCAATATTTTTGTGCATTAGAAAAATTTGAACTATTTTCTGCTGTTGTGAAAAGATATCCCTAGATCAGCCCAAGATGGTCTGATATTCATTCTGAAGACTAAGCTGGCATCATATGTAGAATTTTCCTGTTTCACCTATCAGACTGTAGGACTGCCATGCATCATTGAAGGTTGAATCATTTCCTGAAAAGTCATCATTGATTCCCTGTAAAGAGTAACATTTAAAGGGGGGCATGATAGCTCATGCTGAGTTCTACCACTTTACACAATAAATAAATAAGAAAATATAACAATTTTAAAAGTGTTATTTAGCTCATTTTCTTTATATGTGTATTAAAGAAATATAATCTTTATATGTATATTAAAGAGAAATAATTATTTTGTATGTTTATGAGGTTAACTGGTAAAAATGTTTTGTGAATATTCTTCCATACATTTATGTTTTTCAAAGTTGATTAGTATGATACTCACAGTTCTCATTTTTTAGGTGAATGTGTGTAAGCGTTTATTATTACTTAGCCTAGCTTTCTGAATTCACAGCACTTATGGAAAATGACCAAGCCCAAGTGGATAGTGTGAGAAAGGAACTTGTGATATGAAAATTGGGATCACAAAGCTGCTGAGTCTTAGTTTCCATATCTATAGAGTGGAGGAAAAAAAAAAAGTCAGGATCCTAATGATCAAGAATAAGTCTATCACTTAACTACACATACAATCACTTTTTGTACTTGAGTCCCACTTTCAGTATTATAAATTTTATTTATGTTTATATCCTAGCAATACTGTCAATGGTTTATTAGATAAACAATATGTGGAAATTAAAAAGAAAATAAACAAAATAAACGAAATAAACAAAATGATATGTTCTTAGTAAATAGATATATTTTTATTAAATTACTGAATTTCTACAATGGTATTTTATTAATCATCTCAGAATTCTATGCATTATAATTATAATTAATTATAATAATCACTTCCCATTTTCTAACACATCCTAAATTCACCACACACCTACACCTGTTCAATTTAATGTGCTATCTTTTTTTTCTCTTTTAAATTATTCTATTGATTGGTTTTTTTTAATTTGATACAAACTAGAGTCTGGAAGGAAACAACATCAGTTGAGAAAATCATATATGCATGTGGGCAAGTCTGTGGGGCATTTTCTTCATTAATGGTTGATTTAGGAGGGCTCAGTCCCCTGCGGGCATCGCCTCTGGGTAAGTGACCACTGGCTATATAAGAAAGCATGCTGAGCAAGCCATGGAGAAAAAGAAAATAAGTGACAGGGCCCAGAGGACTGTGCCTCAGTAGAAAGTGATTGGGAGTGGGTGGAGCTCATCTCTTAAAGGAACAGGTTACTGTCTGGGTTCATCCTGCCAGGTGGCAGGGAAGGTCAGCATAATCCTAACAATCTTGACGCCCCCTACTTGCTCATGCAATTCGTCCTCCCTCTCTTTGCTTGGACTCCAGGAGCTAGGCCTGGTGCTTGGTGGTGGATCTCTGCATCTGCTTCAGTTATTGGATTAGGGATTTATGAGGACAGTTAGGGTAGTCACCAATCTGATTGTAGGGGAAAGCTGGTTCAGGCACCCTTGCCCCTATTACTAGGAGTCTTAGCTGGGGTCATTCTGGCGGATTCCTGTGAATTTCCCTAGCATCAAATTTCTCCCTAATCCATAATGACCACCTCTATCAATCTATCTCTTTCATTGCTTTCCCACACAGTCCCTGCCCCAACTTGACTATCCCATTCCCTCAATATTAAGATTTACAACTGGCCTTGACTTATAATAATTCTCATGTCCACTTGATGACACTCTTAATTTGTTTCTCAACAACACTTATTTTTATATTTTAATTTCGTTTCATTTTTTATAATTTTATATATGAATGTTATATTTACATCATTTTAATCTTTTCAACTTCTACTATGTCCCACTTATGACTTCAGACATGTGCATATATACACATGTATGTATGCACATACCTACAGATGCATTTATGAAAATTAGTGTACATAGTATACACACACACACACATGCACATATACACACATATAAGCTCATTTATTTTTGCTCTTAGGTATGTATGCTCCAGTCTTACCCCTTGGGACTGAATAACCTATGAGAAGTATTACCCTAGAAAAGATACATTCTTCTTTGAGTGTCTGTATCTCTTCATCTAGGGGTAGGGCCTTGTTAAATTTCCTCTATCTGGGTTGGCAGGTCAGCTGGCATTGTCCCTGTTCAGGTCTTGTTAAACAACAACAGTTTTTCTTTGCTTGTCACCCCCACAAATAATCTCCAGTTCCAGCCATCTATCCTCATAATGTCTCCCTTTAAACCTGATCTTTCTTGTTCCCATTCCTCCCTGTCCCAGGATGACTTGCAAAATCTATTCTATTTTCCCTTCCCTGGGAGATACATGAATCTCCTTTTATAGTTCTCCATGTTTCTTAGACTTTCTGGGTCTGTGGATGACAGCATGATTGTCATTTACTTAATAGCTAATACCCACTTATAAGTGAGTGCATACCATGTTAGTCTTTCTGGGTTGCCTCACACAGGATGTTTCTTTCCTAGCTCTATTCATCTGCCTGCAAATTTCATGAAGTCATTTTTTTTAACAACTGAGTAATACTACAGTGTGTATATAAATGCACAATATATTTTTCATCCATTCAATAGTTGAAGGATACCTAGGTTATTTCCAGTATCTTGCTATTATGAATAAAACAATAATGAACATAACTGAGCAAGGGTCCTTCGGGTAGGATGGAGCATATTTGGGTATATGCCCAAGAGTGGTGTAGCTAGGTCTTGAGGTAGATAAATTCCCAAGTTTTTGAGAAACAACCATATTGATTTCCATAGTAACTGTACAAGTTTGAACTTCCACCAACAATGGAAGAGATTTCCTCTTACTCCACATCCTTGCCAGCATGAGCTGTCACTTTTGGTCCTCATCTTATCCATTCTGATAGTTTTGAGACAGAATCTCAAAGTAATTTTGATTTGCATTTCCCTGATAGCTAAATATATAATCTTTGAAGAAAGAAAATGAAGAGTATTTAAGAAAATAGAAAGATCTCCCATTGATCAGTAGGATCAACATAGTAAAAGATAGCCATTTTACCAAAAGTAATCTACAGATTCAATGAAATCCCTATGAAAAATCTAGTAAATTATATGGAAAAACAAAAAAATCTAGGATAGTTCAAACTCTCCTGAACAATAGCAAAACCTTCTGGAGACATCACCATCCCTGAGTTCAAGCTGTACTACAAAACCATTGTAATGAAAATAGCATGGTATTAACATGAAAATAGACATGTTGATCAATGGAATTGAATTGAAGACCCATATATAATTCCCCACACCTTTGAACACCTGATCTTTGATAAAGAAGCCAGAAAATACAATGGGAAAAAGAAAGGATCTTCATCAAATGGTTTGGTTTAACTGAATGTCTGCAAGTAGAAGAAAGCAAATAGATCCATAATTTTCATCCTACAGAAAACACATGTTCAAGTGAACCAAAGACCTTAACATAAAACCAGGTACACTGAACATGATAGATGAGAAAGTGGAGAATAACTTTGAAAGAAGTGATATAGGACACAACTTTCTGAACAGAACACCAATAGCACAAATACTAAGATCATCAGTTAGTAAATGGAATCTCAGGAAACTGAGAAGCTTCTGTAAGGCAAAGGAAACCACCAAAAAAAAAAAAAAAAAAAAACCAAAAACAAAACAAAAAAAAAAAACCCAAAACATTAGCTTAAAGAATGAGAAAATATTTTCACCTACTTCAAATCTGACAAAGGGTTAATATCCAAAATATATAAAGAACTCAAGAAAGTTAACATCCATAAACCAAATAATCCCATTAAAAATGGAGTGCAGATCTAAACAGAGAATTCTCAACAGAAGAAACTAAAATGGCTGAGAAACACTTAAAGAAATGTTCATTCTTAGCCGACAAGAAAATGTAAATCAAAACTACTCTGTTAAATCTTTGTAGTTTTGTATTTTATTAGTTCTTTGAAGGTTGCACATTTTATATAACATGTTTTGGTTATATAAATAATCTCACTTCTTGAAATCAACTCCCCAAATTATCCTACCCACCCAATTTTGTGCCCTTTAATTAAAAAAACCTTCAAGACCAATTTGTACTGCCCAAAATATTCCCAGTTATGTGGTCTTCCAAAGGAGCATGCTTAACATACACAAGTCCATATTTTTAAGAAAACTAACTCTTCCTTTTCCAGCAGCTTATAACTAAAAGTAGCTTCATAATTCAGGGTACAATTTCATGACCAGCTCCTGTATGTGTTCTGGAACTTGTTCTGGCTTCGGCTTACACAGGAGTTGCTCATGCTGTCACAACCACTGTGATCTGTGAGTTCACATGTGCAGCTGCCTTACTGTGTTTAGAAAACATTTATTTGTAGTCATTCAGGGAGTGATTTCTTTCATAAGTAGATGTATGTCTTCTATTGATACAACCAGAGGTACATCTTATTGAGAATTGTTATAGAATTAATTGTCTGACAATAAAACTTTGAGGAGATTAGCAAGTTTTATAAAGAGTTGTTTGGCCAGGTGATGGTGGTACAAGTCTTTAATCCCCCACACTTAGGACACAAAGGCAGGTAGAACTCTGTGAGTTCAAGGCCAGCCTGGTCTACAAAGTGAGTTGCAGCACAGCCAAGTCTGTTACACAGAGAAATCCTGCCTCAGAAAAAAAAATCAAAACAACAAAATCATATATCTAAAGGTTCAAAGCTAGCATTCATAGGAGAAAAAAAAGGGGTGATGTTAATAATACTAGGACTTAGCTACCTTGCACAGTATGATTATTTCCAGGTTTATCCTTTTACCTTTGGGTTTAATAACTTCATTTTATTTTTATAATTTTAAACATAATGTGGCCAAATACAACTCTTTTCTCCATATCATCCCTTCACCCTTGTAGCATGCCCCACAAAACAAACTTCAAATAAAAAATACAAGTAAGAATATTATTTTAAACAAACAAATAAACAATAAAAGTAAAAAAAAGAAAAAGCAAACAAACAAAAACACTTAGTTGTGCATTTTTACCACATTTTCATTATTTATTCATCCATCAACATATGGCCATTTAGTTTGTTTTCATTTTCTGATGATTATGAATAGAGAAACAGAGAAAGTTGATGAGCATGTACATCTGTGGCAGGACATAGAGACCTTTGGGGCTGTTCTATAAACTTACTCATTTAGAATACTCATAGATATCAGGAAACCAGTAATGTGATCAGGTCAGGTGGTAACTTCAAAATGACAGGAAAGAACACAGTGAAATAAGGAAAAAAAGAAGAATGTTGATAAAGCAGATATTAAACTAGGTGGAGGGTGGGAGGCAAGGTAGAGTAGAGAATATGGAGACAGACAAAAACACAAAGGCCTTTATAAAAAATAAAACACCAAATCTTTTACAGTATTAAGTCCCTCAAATCTAGAAATATACATATGTTAAAATATTTTAATTGGAATTACTCTATAACAATGAGACTGTGCCCCTACTAGTCATTGCAGAGTAGCAAATAAAAACCCCAGTACCATGAATGGGTTACTTCTTTTGTAGCCATTGATGATTGAGCTCTTATAGACCACTGAAACATTGTAGGATATCATTGTTGCTCTTGGTTACCCTTCAAAATTTGATAGTAAAATCTTAACTGCTGAAATTACCACATATTTGAATCATAGGAAAAGGGGAAAACATGATGATACTGACTTGGCAGTTTTTCATAGTGCTGGAATGTTCAAGGCATATTCCTAGAGAAGAAAAATAATCATCAGTCTTACCCAAATAGATACCAATAAGTTACAATAAAGGCTGACTAGCTAGATAATGTTGGTATAACAGTAGCATAAATGCTATGGGAATAGCGGAATAGCTAATAATTTTTTTCTAAGTTTAAAGTTTGTGTCCAAGATGAAACATTACCTGTTAGCCTTAGTTCAGCCAAAGGAACAGCAGCAAAACAAAAATAAAACACAAATGAGTCTTGTTAAGTCATAACTCCTAGGTTAGAGCATATTACTATTACTCTGTTAAGCAGACATAGTATTAAACTGACTGCTAATAACTTATTCCTGTACCCATAGAGTAGTGCATCTCATCAGAGAAGCTTCTTGCAGTAAATAGCAATTATCACAGAGACAATGCATAGGACAATGTACAGAAAATAAGATACTGAGGATTGCTCAACTCTAAATGGGATACCTATATATCATTCTTGCCTCCAGTAATACTCAGGTATTATTGTTGAACAGGGTCAGAATGATTCAAAGAACTGAAGATGGTAGTAGAATACAACACAGTGTTTGTTGGACTCAAGGTTGGCAGTCATATATGTGAGTGCACAACTTCTGACAACATTCAAAAGATTCACACATGCCTAAGCCAGCCTAAATCCAAGCATGGAGGGAAGGTTGGTACATTAATTTTAGTCACTAACTTAGGGATTATTATTAAGTGGTATATTTTGAAGAGGGAGATTAGGTCTTTTTTTAAGAGCATGACTTCTGTAGGCTTACAACTCCATAGGATGGCTCTACATCCAAGAATATTACTGTTTTAGAGAGGGTGGGACCTGAGAGAATGAAGCCAATAAATGAGACAGACTAAAGTGTCATGCAATGATATGGGATTCCCTGCCATATTATACAAGGATAGGGCACCTTTGTTTGTCCAGGCCACCAGGCTAGCTTACACCCAAAATAATCACACAGAAATTCTATTCACTAAAACACTGCTTGGCCCATTAGCTCTAGTTTCTTATTGGCTAATTCTTACATCTTAATTTAAACCATTTCTATTAATCTGTGTATCACCACATGTTACCAGCAACATTCTAACCTGTGTTGGTCTCAGGCAGAAGTTCCATGGTGTCTCTCACTTTGCCCTTCTTCCTGGCATTCACTTCTGTCTTTTCCACTTACCTAAGTTCTGGCCTATCAGGCACAAAGCAGTTTCTTTATTCATTAACCAATGAAAGCAACACATGAACAGAAGAACCTCCTACACCAAATACATTTTATCACCATTGTTTATTAAAGAAGCTGATTTGGGAAATGGCATAGTAGAGTAATGCCTGGTGAGAAATCTGAACAGAGATATATAAAGTAGGCATAGTCAGGGAGACACCATATAACCGCTGAAGGAGACAGACATAGGACAGAACCTTACTGGTAGGCCACAGCCATGTGGCAATACTCAGATTAATATAAATGGGTTAATTTAAGATTTAAGAGATACTTAATAAGAAGCAGAAGCTATTGGCCAAGCATTGTTGTAATTAATACAGTTTTGTGTGATTATTCAGTTCTGGGAGGCTGTCTACAATATGGTTGCCAACATGGGTCAACTATATCCACATAAAATCTGAGAGAGCTTAGGAAGAAATTCTAGACACAAAAAAGGAAAACAGAATTAAGCATTGCTTCATGGTAGCAGTATTTTCTCGGGTGGACACTGTTTGCTAGAAGCAAGTAGAGACATGATTCCTTTAAGAGAAGTGTTCCTGACTTAGTGGTAGCAGCAAAAAAAAAATGTGTGGTTCCTTTAATAAGTCTTCCTGGTTCATGTTAGTTGCACAGACAGCTCTGGCTCTTTCAGGAGGCCTAGCATTTGAATAGGATTTGTGGACAATGTGCAGCAAGTTACTTGTTGGCAGCATGGGCCAACCATTTCCCATGTGATGTGGTGCAGATGTCTACCATCCAGAGATCCCAAAGCAGGAAGTAAAGGTACCTCCTCCATATTGAAAGGCTGAGAGAGGTGTAGCCAACATCCAGACCCTCTGGGACCAAGCTGTTTACCATTTTAAAAGTACTCCTGGTCAGAAAATGATTACAGGTATGCAATAAAGACAGATTCAGACAGAAATAAACCTCTGAATAGGCCACAATATGTTTATAAAATGTACGCAGGTTGAGAGAGAGAAGAAAGAGTATAGACAGTTATTTGTTTACATTTAAAGGGGGATATGTTATAGAGATAAATACTTTGCATTGTTTTGATCTTGGTTTATTGATACAAATTTAAGGTCATTTTTGTTACATGTATATTTCTGCTCTTGATTAACGTATTGTGTTTGCACAGCTCATTTAAAAATATAATATATAATTAAGAAACACAGGTTAATAGATAGTCATCTATAATAGTCAAGCTTGTAGTCATGTTAGTTAGGTTTTCTAGATATATTTCAGATGAAACATATTCAAACCTTTCAAATAATACAGAATATGGTCTTTAAAATGTTTTAAGAACTTAGGATTTTTCATGACAACGAAACACATCTGCTCCTGACAGTACCAATCTACTTCAAGAGGATGATGGGCATCAAAGGGACTTCTTAAGGAGTTTGGTAGTCATTTGGGCAAGTAACTGCTTCTACCTGGAGTGCTTGATGGTATGTTGTATGAACTAGACATGCAGGTCCCACAGAAAAGTGACTGCTGAACATTCCAAAAGACAGGATAGCCCTTCAGGGTTCTAGCTTCACAGAAGCTGCCAAACATTCCACAGGTTACTGAAGAAAGTGACTGACAAACAGCCAAGATAGGTGAAACAGCCTTTCAAATTTCCTACTGTGAATAATTTGCCTGAAACTATGGCCCTGTAGGCTGAATATGGATGTCCCAATGTTACAGAAGTAATTTGGGTGACTCCAGGCAGCAAGATGTCTTTGTCAATTCTAGAGTTTTGAAAGTTGCTTACATTGGACTTCCTGTTTACTTAGGTAATATAATATCCTTTTGTGGTCTTTGATTGAGTTGAAGAATTGATAGTTATAATTAAAGTTTTTTTTAGTTATGGTAAAAGATAAAGTAGATATAAAATCATAAATGTAAATGTTGCCTGATACCTGCTTTGCTATATGTAATTTTACTATGTTAAAGTTGAAACTTTCCTTTTTATTTATAAAGAAAAGGGGAGATGATGTGGGATCACCCTTTGTATTCTTTGAATATGTTTTATTACCATTAGATATTAAAGTAGCTGTTTTGGACAATGACTTAGTAGAGTAAAGCCAGGTGGGAAATCTAAACAGAAATGTAGAAAGTAGGCAGAGTCAGAGAGATGCCCTGTAACCACCAAAGGAGACAGACACAGGACAGAACCTTACTTGTAGGCCATGACAATACACAGATTAAGAGAAATGGGTTAATTAAAGATGCTAGAGTTACTTAACAAAAAGCCTAAGCTATTGGCCAAGCAGTGTTGCAATTAATATAGGTTTTTTTTTTGTGTGTGTGTTATTCATGTCTGGAAGGCCAGGAATGAAAGAGCAGCCTCTGTCTACAATGTAAGACCCAACTTTATTCAGAGCCTCTAACAATCTATACTCTGAGGGTTGAGAAAGGTCACATGAGCAACACTCTCACGAGTTCCAGCTATATACAATCACAAGAACCAACTTCATGTGTCAAAAACATTATTTTCTTAGAGGCATATGAAAGATAGTTTAAACATTTAATTGAATAATGACATCAAGCAATAATGAGTAATCTGAAATGGACTCACTCTTATCCACCACACCTTGAAGAACATAAAAAAATATTCCAGGAACAATTCCACATTTTGGAGAAACTGAAGTTATAAGACACTTGCCTTGTTTTCTTGGAGTGTTCTAACAAGCATTCAGAATTCTCCTCCATGGCTCTATTCCTGAACTACAAATTGGATTGAATGTTCTTTAAAAAAGTATATTTTATGTCATAATTAATTAAAATTATTTCAAAATAATAAAATATTATTTTAAAAACTCTATCAAATGGGCAAGCCTTTAATTCTCAAGAGAAGTACAAACACCCAGCAATGATAGGAAAATGTTCAGCATCATTAGACACCAGAAAATTTCAAAGCAAAATTAAACTCTCCTTCTAGTGCCCCGTTCAGAACAGATATCACAGTGAAAAGAAACAGCAAATGTAGGTGTGGACTTGATGGTAAAAAGAATCTTTATGTACATCTAATAGGAATACAAATTGGTGCATCCACTAAGAAAATTGATATGGGTAGTTCCTAAAAAATGAAAATGACAGTCAGAATACCACTGAGATACTTGTATATCCACATTTATTGCAGTGGCATTCAGAACTGCAAAGATACAGCACCAGTCTATATAGTCATCAATAAATGCATCCAATGGCAGATATGAGTAATGGAGTGTTTGCATCCATATTGATGAGTAAAATAATAACATTCAGAGGAAAATGGGCAGAAATGGTGACAACCACGTCAAGCAATATAAAACAGATTCAGAGGAATGCTACATTATATATAATATGAAAAATCTAGATATAAATATCCACATGTTCATGATGACAATACTGGAATGTGTTTCCTTGGTAGAAGGAAGAGAATTAAAGCACTGTGATATTTTCATTGTAAGCACACACATACACACACGTCATGTTGTAAGTAATGCATGCCATTAGTAATAATTCTCAATCCCCTACTTTCTCTTTCTGCTATAGCTTATAGTTCCTAAATTCTAAGTATTTTGCTCTGAAGCCCTGAGATTTTTCAGATCTTTATTCATTATGTTATTTAACTAATGAATGTGTCATATTATAACATTTGGGAACTTCATAAATGTAATATCTGACAAGAACTTACTGCTTTACTAGTCTCCAAAGTTACTTATGCCTTTGAGATGGCAATATTACCTTATAAAAAATGTTCACATTTGTTATTGTAGCATGAAACTACTTATCCATTAAGTGTTTTTGTAAGTGGTAAGGGCATGCATCACATAAATACAATTTTTACTATTCTAGAAACTGGAAAGATAATTAAGATTTTCAGTGGAAGAATTATGTATTTATTGAATAAGCCAATTTCCAAAATACTGAATTGTCTTTCAAGCCAAAGTATATATCACACCTAAATATTGTAATTTATGAAAGAATGATATGATGGTTTATTTTTAAGTGCTAACTTGCCACTGTCAAGAATAACCTGAAAAGATAAAACAATTGAGGAATTATCTAGAACAGATTGGTCTGTGAGCATATGTGTAGTGAATTATCTTGACTGTTAGTTGAGGCAGACACAGTCTATTGTAGAAAGCACCATTTCTTAGTCACCTGATGGTTCAGAGCTGTATAAAATGGGAGAAAGTTAGATGAGAGCAATAAAGTAAGGGCACATTTGTTCCCTTTGCTTTTGACTGTGGATGTGGTATAAATAGCTTACTAAACCACTTCTTTAACTTCTAAGTAAAAGATTGGAACTCAGAGTTTTAAGTCAATTAAACCTTTTCATATTTTAACTTGCTTCTGATCATTTTGTTTTCCTTATCATAGCAACAGAAATAAAATTAGAAGAAAAATTGGCTAACAAACTTACTAGCCCCACTAGATTTTAAACAGTTTCAAAACTCAGAAATATTTAGGGCATCTTCTGTTTGAGTTCCCAACAATTTGCATCAGTATAGAAGATTCTGCTCCATTCAAAGAAAATGTGGTTGCCTGTGTGTTGCTTTGCATTGTGGGCATATTATCTTTGCTGGTAACTAAAACCACCAATTCAAGGACTTAGCTTACTGATAGGAATTAATTTACATTTTTGAGAATAATACTTCAATATTGGGGGAAAATTGGATAAATATAAATCAAACGAAGCCACAAAAAGTATATTGAAGAATGCATTAGCGAAATCCTACTTTTTCCTGTATAGATGTACAATTGAGACTATTTGTTTCTCTTTGGTAAAATAACTTCTTGATCCCAGTGGTTTGTGGATTATTTCAGATGGCTCATTGTAAATATTTAGATGATTAGGTAGCTCAATTTGGTCTTGATGTTTATATTTTTTTCTGAATACAATAACATGACAACGTAAATTATTATAATTTCTAAGTTTACTTTAGTTATTTAGTAGTTGTTTTTTTTGCAATTGTAACATGGCTAGAAACACAGTGATATATGTAGCAAAACATAAGCAAGACCTGGTAACCCATTCTGAAACCAACTTGGGCTTGCCAGGATTTGCTGAACAGCTGGCTCTATGTTGATGCATTAACGCAGTAAGTGTTTAGTATGTAACACACCTGTGCTAGGCTGGAGTCATATGATGAAAAGACCATGGGTCTGATAGAAATTACACTACTAGATGCAATCCATGTGGATCACATTTTAAAACTCCATTGTCATAATGCTTTGAAAGAAAAAGAAAATAGAAAAAGTTGGTATTTTTAGATGGTTTACTTTAACAGCTGTTCTAACAAAAATAATTAGAACAATAAATGATTTTCTGATCTGCATGACTACTGTAGATTTCTGCTGTGTCCAATCATCTCTCTCTCTCTTTATTGTACTTGTTGAAATGGATAATTTCAGAATACTAAAAAAGCTTATGTATGTATGTTGGGAATGTTCAAGTTCTACAAGGACAGACTAACTTATAAAATATTCCACATGAGAGGATTGTCAAAATTGGTAACTATCAAGCTACTGCTAATGCTCCAAGTAAGTCAGCTCTTACTCTACAGAGTTTTTCTAATAATCTCCACCTCAATATAAATACGTCTATTTCTTATTTAATGTGGAGAAAATATCACCATAGGTATGACATTTTTGTTTTAGTTATAGAATAATTCATATTACAGGATAGTTTTAAATAGGAAGTAATTTCACCTAATGTCCCAAATAAATCATAGAAATGTGTCAAATAGTGTGCCCACTTACAGGTGAGGAAGCTCAGGCACATGGTAGTCAAGAGATTTTCTTTTTATCAATCAACAAGTTCCTGGCAGAAACAGCATTCAAACTGTTGAAATTTGATTTCAAATCATTAATAAAAGCATCAAATTTACTGGATCTTGAATTAATGATAAAATTTAGAAATAAGGTTTTTAAAAATAAAGAGTGAGTTATAGTGATTTATTAACATTTATTGCTTTAGTTAAGGCTCACCATATGTACAAGTGTTCTGATAAAACATTTTAACAAGTGTGCCCACTTACAGGTGAGGAAGCTCAGGCACATGGTAGTCAAGAGATTTTCTTTTTATCAATCAACAAGTTCCTGGCAGAAACAGCATTCAAACTGTTGAAATTTGATTTCAAATCATTAATAAAAGCATCAAATTTACTGGATCTTGAATTAATGATAAAATTTAGAAATAAGTTTTTTAAAATAAACAGTGAGTTATAGTGATTTATTAACATTTATTGCTTTAGTTAAGGCTCACCATATGTATAAGTGTTCTGATAAAACATTTTAACAATTGTGAGACAAATGATGAAACCAACAAGGAGACTAACAGTCAGATGGCCTTTGGCAATTCAGCTCTGAAACTATGGTAATAGGTGTTAGTCTAGGGAAAAGGTCGAACATCTCTACCAACCTTGCAAACTAGTGCAAAGTGCTTTTACATCTTAAAAATTCAGTTAACAAGATAATGACTCCTCAACTTTGCCTAGCTATAAGATGTCTCAAATGAATAATGGAGACCTTTAGGCTCTTTCCCTATATAATTACAATATTGCCTACAATCCTCAACATTTTTTGAAAAGTAAATTTTAAATTGTCAGGTTCCTTTAGTTTTTTTTTTTTATTTTGTATTTAGTCTAACCTGACAGATTTTCCAATCATTAAATTCTGTTAAAATCCCACTTTCTGTTAGAAGCAGTGGCTGGTGGGATTAGGATGCAGCCCCAGGAAGACAATTACTAATGAGGATCTGGGAATTGAGAACTCAAATCCTGGAAGGGGCTTCAAGGGTGAATGAACAAAGCCTGAATATAAGTCCAATAGAAGTGTGTCAAAGGGATGCAAAAGTGAGTTCAAGGTAAAATTTCCAGGGATGACAGTGGAAAGCAGAGCAGTAGAGCATCAGAAGTCATGTATCTGCAGCGACTTCCTGGGTACAAAACACACCTAGGATGAAAACTTTCAAAATCTTTTCTCTTGCTTTTGAAGTCTGTGGTAAATTCAGTGTTCAGTCTGGTCACCCACTTGGGGACTGGGGAGGTGGCTCAGTTGGTAAAGAGCGTGCCATGAGGACCTTGAATTTGGATCACATACACCATGTTAAAAAGCTGCTGCGGTGGCGTGTGGTTCTAGACTCAGTGCTGGATTGTCTGGAACAGGTGAACATCTCTAGCTCACTGGTAGCTAGTACTGGTGGCCTTGTGAGCTCAGGTTTCAAGAGGAAGATATAGACATTATCTCTTGGCTTCCACAAACAGGTACTTATACACACAGGTACATACCATATAAACACATAGTTAAATACATGAAGTCAGCTTACTGTGCACCCTATTGCACAGGGACCTTACATCTGTCAAACAGTAACATAGCAACATGGATCAGTTTTGCATCCTTTCTCTTCCTCCTACTCTCTCATTTCTTATAAAAGCCATTCTCCTTTCAACTCTTACTAGGTCAGACCTGTTAGCTTTCACGTGTGAACAAAGTCATACCAGACTTGTCTTTTGCTATCTGTTTTATTTCATGACCACAAGTTCCATCTACAGTATCACAAATGACAAGGCATTCTTTCCACAGATAAATAATGTTTTACTATGTATTCATGTAATACATTTATAAAATATTGTATACACATGTACATACATACACACACATTTCAAATACATGATTGCACAAGAATACTGAGTTACTGAGTCATATATTTGCCACTACCTTCATCTAACAATACATTTTCCTGTAGATTGTTTAGCTGCAGTTTGATAAAAGAACAAAGAGTACAGTCTATTTGATGGTAGATTTCTATGCAAAACTCATGGAGTATAAGAAAATTCTTAACTTATAGCTTAGGAAGAGGTAATAAATGTATTCCATTATCATCCTGTCATCATTATTCCCCTTGATTTAGTTTTCTACTCTAAAGTAAATTCAGGCAATTCCACAGGTTCCTTCTTGGTGACCAAAGCCACAGTCATCACTTTTACCTGGTCCCTCCCCATCTCTTCTGAAACACACAGGCCTAGGTATCAGAGTATCAAATCCTCATTCTCTGGATAACTCTTGACATCTTCCTTATGAGCAGAGACACAGCTAGCACAAATCCCAAACCAATTTTCCTTTGCTGTGTATACTATTTAGCCACAATTTAATTTATTTCAAGATTTAATTGTGCATAACCACTGGCTTTTTATAGTTCCATTAACTGAAATTTTCAGCATTAACCAAGAAATGTTTGCAATTTTAAAATCTAGATTTACATTTCTTCTTCTAGAGGAAAAAGTTTGAAATTATTTATAATATCTATGTTCCTCAGCTTTGTAAGTTCCTTTGAGAATTACATTTCTTACAGAAATACTTTCTGCCAATAACTAAAAAAAAAAAAAACAAAAAAAAAAGATTTTATATGTTCACTGGAAAGACTGATCTAAAAAGAGTAGGAGTTTTAGGAAAAGGTTTTACCCATCACCATTGTGGATGTAAACAGCAGGGTGTATCCTCATTAAGCTCTGTGTGGCAAAACTACTGTTCCTTTCTGCTGTTCACATTCACTGTCTGTGAAGTTTACCACAGAATGCATCATCATTTATTTTATAGTGGTTGCTTTTCACTGGGACAAGGTTATTATGCCACTAGTTCTTGATACAGCAGTGGCATCCAGGCAAACTAAATTTGAACACACCGATTGGGTGCCCTCATCTTCATCATCTTCAGTACCATCCCTGTACTCGTTTTATGAAATTACATTGCTCAATCAGCATCCCTCAGATGGTATCAAAGTGAAGATTCACATATTGGTTTTCAGAGAATGAATATGTGCTGAGCCATTAGATTCCAACTTTCCAAAATTTTGGTGTTTTGCATATTATTTTTTCTAAGCACAGGGAGCATTCTTGGAAATTACTCTAGTTCAGCACTCTATATAGTAACTGGTTTTACTGGTTTTATGATCTCTTTAGACAGAACAAACTAAAAAGCAGTTAGCTTAATTTATTTTTCATGTGATTTAGCTCTTCCAATACATTTGGAACGGTCACTAAATTTTATAATTTCAAAAATTATTAACATGACTACAAAATGGTATAGGAGGTCCTTCTGTATTTCTGTTGCTTTTATTGGTTAAATAAAGAGACTGCCTTGGCCTTTTGATAGGGCAGCCTTTAGGTGGGGGGAGTAGACAGAACAGAATTTTGGGATAGAGAAGGCAGAGTCAGAGGGAGCCACCCGCCATGATGCTGCCAGGTCAGACACGCTGAATCTTTCCCGGTAAGCCATGACTCGTGGTGACACACCGATTAATAGACATGGGTTAAACGAATATGTAAGAGTTGGCCAAGAAGAGGCTAGAACTAATGGGCCAGGCAGTATTTAAATGAATACAGTTTCTGTGTAATTATTTTGGTGGTCGGGAGCTAGGCAGAAGGATGCAGCCCTCATGCCTCCTCGTACTACAACAAAATGCAGTTGTAGTTATGAAACATATATAATTAACTATGTATTTTCTTGTCTGCTATATTGATAATACTAACAATTGTGACAAAAACATGAGAAATAAAGTTATCAATTTTGTAACATAGTTTTTAGATTTGAAAATATAGAAGCAAGGCATTAGAGAATGAAATGAAGATCACATATGATTAATTTAAAGTGAAGATAGTATAATGCTGATTACTGATTTCGTTTATTGACTTCTGCATAAAACAAAAATATTTCAATACCTCAGTGGCACAAACATGGATTAATCTAAAAAAAAAGTGAAGAAGAGTTGTACAAAATGAGAATATGACTTTACATTGCTAACTCAGATGAAAGTTTCTTATGCATCAGAAGAAACATTAGGAAGAGTGGCTCAAATCATATACAAATTTCATTTAGTAGCCGTACCACTGCCTAACTTCTAAGGAGAATGAGATCAAGAGAACGCCTAATAATTACTAAGAAATTTCTATATCCGACTGCATTCTACATTATCAGGCCCACATTAGGTAGTCATAAATACTATGAATTAATAAATTTGTTTACTATTTTAAAGACGATTATACTGGCAACAAAAATTAAAAAATAGTTTTTTTCTTTTGCACTTGAAGAAACAGAATAAAGGTCATTGCCATGTGGCTGTAGATGAATGTGTAGATTATGAAATGTGAGATTTTTAGATGAAAACAAAGAGGTTTGGTATAAATAAGCACTGTGAGACCAATTTGTATACAGAAATGAAGCATTTCGAGATGAAACATTGTTGGTACATTGCAATGATTCCCCAGGCCATCACAGGCTCCTTTGTGACCACAGGGGGCCGTGTAGCATCAGCTGTTTTTTCAGCAAGTGTGAATCAACAGCTCTTTTCCCCATGAGACAAGCACAACTGAGATGCTTTCTCTTGTAATGTGAGAAATCTAAAGTTACTCTGCTTGAGGTAAAGCACAGTGCTCTTGTTTACAAGATCCTAAATTCTGGAGCTGTCTGTCATTGAGGGAACAAAATTACAACCACTACCACCAATATAGGATTTGGGGGAGAAAAAAAGTTTTGTCATCAAAATGTTTTTCACTTCTTACAAAAGAAAGTAGAACGACTATTTACTTTTTGTTTTCTTTTATTGAGTTTTCTCTAATTTCTTATCTAATCACCATTCAATCTAAATATCCAATGAGTGTGTAAATGCATATGAAGGGGAAGAGTGTTGTTCTAAAGAAAGGAATTCACTTCTAGGTCTGCTTTGGATTGATGTTTAATGCAGCAGTTGCTTGTGATCCCTTAGTTGAGTGCTTCCTACTCCACACGACACATGGTCTTACCTTGATTGGGGGTTGGCCAACACAAGGCAGAGATGAAGGCTTGAAAGTGCAAGAATCAAAAGCTTAGGTTCAGGCCCCATCTCTGCCTATGTTCTGACTTTCTTATGCATATGACATCTCCCCTTCTCAGGTTTTCAGGATTCATAGTATGTAGTGTCACACACTTCCTCTCTGGGGTATGGAATTCAATCGCCTTCGAACACAATTGTGGCCTGAGTGATTAACTCTGTTTTGAAAGTTTTACTAACACATGTACCACCACTCTTAATAGATAGCTCTTTTTAGGGATGCACAGATGCATTAATCACACTCATTCTTTTATCTAGTTTTTGGTTACTTGTATTGATAAACTGTTCCCACATATTGAAATTATCCTATATGTTGCATTAAATTACACATGGCTTAATTGCAAAGGTTAGTGTAATGATTAATTTTGATTGCCAACTTAAATGGTTCCAGATATAAGTAAAAGTCACAAGTGACGGTGGCAGCCAAATAATAGCATATAGAAGAGGAAGCTTTTGGCTTTGGTTTGTTGGTCTTTACTCTTGTTAACAAGTTCATCTATCCAGTTGCTGCTAATTTACACAGAGAATAGCTGATCTACATTCGTATTTTTTGGTTCATTTGCACATTCTTCAATTTTTATAACTTGTATTATAACATTGACATAGTCCCAAAGAAATAATGCCTAAATGATGCCTTATAATTTTCTGGGTCTGTGAAGTTGAGTAGTGAGCAAAATTCTTGAAAAGAAAGACAACTCTAAATTTTAGTTTAATTTTGGATTTATTGTAATTTAGTCATCCAACAAAATAAAATTTGAAAGTTCTTTAGGAACAGGAGATAACAGCATCATTTATGTCATTAGTCATTATTTGAATGACTTGAGAAACAATGAGATGCTCACAGCAATTGATGCCGTGGGGAAGAATGCAGTGACAGACCAGCGTTAACTCAACTGCTAAAGGTAACAGGTGAAGATACGAAATAAGATAAATCATAGAACACCTGTATTTTAATATCTGAAAAGATGACTAAGTTTCAACATTTGTTTGAGAAAAGCTTCTATAATTAAATGCTCTTTCTTGCAAATACAGTAGAAAGGCAGAGTATAGTTTAAGAATATCTATTTTTCCATAGAAACAATGTTTTATTCACATAGGAAACATAGATTTGGACCTTTCAATATGTTATAAAGATCTTTCTATGAAGGAAATGCTATCTGAAATATTAGTTCAACGTAGGTGCCAAATAGCTCATAAAATATAAAATTTTCTGTATTTATTTTTATGCATTTACACTTCTTCACCATACTGCATCTTGCCTTTTGTTTGCTTTTGTTTTCTCATATTAGATATCTTCTAGATGCCTGAATAATGGCAAGATGGAAGAGACAGGACTGAGAGTGTACATCTTTGTCTTTAAACAGCCATAGCATACTTTTCTGTTTTGATATCAAAGTAATTTTTTCATAGATACAATTAAAGTAACTTTAGGAAGTGTATTTAAAATATAGTTGTCAAGCAGCTGGATCTTGTTTTCATTGGTACAATTGACAAAATAATTTTTTATTATGTCCAGATATAATTTAAATATATCTATACCTTTTTAAACACATTTAAGAGAAAATCAGGTCAAATTTTAAGTATACAATATATTTTATAAGCATGAGTTTTAGTGAAATTAAGTAAGTAAATTTTTTTTCAAGCTAAAAATCAAGTTTCACTAAAGGAAACAAGCCTTATAGGAATCAAGTTCAAGTTATTTCAGCAAGCTTTGATTATTTTCACAGCTAATAGAGGCTTATTCATTAAGAACTAATGTTGAATTTTTCTCCTTGTTTCTACTTACAACTTAATTCCTATATATTTAAAGTAATAGTGTTGAAGGAGGCTGCTTGTTGGTTTCTGGCTGCTCAGCCATGAAATAATCACACAGAAACTATATTATTTAAATCACTGCTTGACCCATTAGCTCTAGCTTCTTATTGGCTAATTCTTACCTATTAATTTAACCCATTTCTATTAATCTGTGTATCGCCATGTGGCTGTGGCTTACCTGCTAAAATTCTGGTGTCTGTCTCTGGCAGGGCTACATGGCTTCTCTCTGACTCTATCTCCTTTCTCCCAGCATTCAGTTTAGTTTCCCCCACCTATCTCTATTCCCTGAGAAGGTCCAAGACAATTTCTTATTAACCAATATACAGAGGGGAATATTCACAGCATACAGAGGGGAATCCGATATCGTAATAGATAAACCATTATATTTTCTCAAAATAAATAGAAGACACTACAATTAATGCTTTCATTATTGGTTTGAAAACAATTACTCAACTTGAATAAAAAAATGATTCACATATGGTTGTAATTTATTTCCTTGAAAATAAATCAGAATTTTAGTGTGGTGCAATGCAATTCAATCATGAAATTAAAAGAAAAATTGCTTAAATCTTCCTCAGTGCATTGCCTCCTCTAGTGCATTTGTTATGTGGGGCCAAGTAATAATTCATTTCTCTATGATGAGATTCTTACTTTACTTTCTATAAAATATAAAAGATATTCTCTTTGCTATACATAATTTCAAAGATAAGGAAAACTGCATTCCAGAACATTGGCTCAAAGAGCTGCCCATGTAGCTTGTTCCCACAGACATCTAAATTGTATATCTAAATGAATTCCAGCATGTACGATTGTACACCATGTCCATGCCTGGTGTCTACAAAGATGAGGAAAGAGCTTGAGATGCCCCGGAACTGGAGTTATACGTGATTATTAATTGCCTGATGTAGGTATTAGAAACAAACTCAGTTCCTTTCAAAAGCATCAAATGTTTTTAACTGCTGAAATATCTCTCTCCAACAAAATATTTATAAGAATACATCATTTATTTGAATAATTCCAAACCCTAAAATCTGATAGAAATGGATCCATTAAAATAAACTTGGAATTGTAAAGTACTTTGTCATGAAACAACTTTTTTTTGTTTGTTTTGTTTTTAATTTGTTTGTTTGAGTCAGGGTTTTTCTGGGGAACAGTCCTGGCTATCCTGAAACTCCCTTTTTTGACCAGGGAACTCACAGCTATCCACCTGCTTCTGTCTTTTGGTTGCTGGGATTACAAGCATGTACCACCATTACCCAATGACATAAAACCTCTTAAGTAAGCTTCTATTACAAATAAGTATCAAAAAATCAATATAAAATATGACATCTTGGTCAGTATAAGAAGATACATTTTCTGGATTTTAAAGATTAACAAAACCTCTACTTTTACATGCATTACATGGGAAAGTTAAAAGAATAACAATGCCAAACTTTTATTTTCTAATAATTACAGTGTTGTGTTTTGAAGTATATAGTGTAGATAGGATAGGATAGTAATTATCATTGAATATGCTTATACATATTTCAAAATTTAATTTTATGGGGAAATAGTGTTGATATAAAAAGTCAAATAAAAATATCATTGTTTTTGTTGACCATTATTCTTTCCACTTGTTTCTTAATTTTGTGGAAAGGTAATTATGAGATTTAAATGACTTTCCTGACAACTGGAACAACCTAGCTCCTTGTCTGCAGATATGGGTACATGGAAATAAATACAGTATGATGCGTGTAGCTGTATGCAATTTACCATTTATCTTCTTGAGATGAGAGTAACTGCTACCACAATGACAAACACATAAACCCAGTCAATATTTTTGGAAGGAGATAAACTCAATTTTAAAGTGAGATCCCATGGTAATGATGTCTGAGTCTCTCTTTTTCTCAGTACACACAAGACGCCCTGCATTCAGGAAGCCCTCCTTCTTTCATCTGTGCTTTGGATTTCCATCATTTCAGCTCAGAGCAAAACCTAATTTTCCTGTTAGATGATCTTTCTCTCTGTGAACTTTTATCCTTCATTAAAACTAAATTAACGAATATTTGCATATGCTCTGAAGTTGAGTTTAAAAGTCCAGAAAGTCAAAGAAGAGTTACTGAAACAATGCTTCTGTGAGGAACCCAATGGTTGCACATATTTTATTATCTAATTTGTCTTTTTTTAGGATATCTAGGCAGAAATAGTTTAAAATCTCATATATAAGAATGGAAAGAAAAAATTCAAAAATAAGAAGTATAGATCAGCTAGACATAACTTCCACATTGTCTAAAACTTTCATAAGTGTGATGCAAATGTTAATTTAGATAGAACTGGTGAGACTGTGAGGTTGGATGGGAGTCCTTATCCAGGAATGTAGTGGAAGAATTCTCTAGTTATTGACAAGGCAGGACATCTCATTTTCTTATAGGACACTTGCTGTTCTTACAGAAGACACAAATCTTGTTCCTAGCACTCACATTAGGCAGTCCACAAATGTCATTTAAATTCCATGGCATATAAATAATATGGCCTCTATAGGCATCTAAATGCACACACACACACACACACACACACACATTAAAAATAAAATAAAACTATAAAAATGTCTTCTTTCTTTGCGTTCAACTCTAATTTCTGTCTCTGACTTAGCAAAAGTTCTTATGAATTTTTTTATCTTTCCTAGCTGCTAATGGATGAAAATTTTCCCTTCTATAATTCCTGTTGTTTAGGTTTGGTCAGCAGACACATGAGTTCTTAAGATCCATACAAGAGGTGTAAGGGCTCAGAACTAAATGAATACTATCAATGATGCTACATTGTGTACTCCTTTGTGTTGGTTGGTGGAAATGCCCCAAAACAGAGTACAAGCTTGCCAGTACTCTTTCTGTTCTGCTTTGCTATCCAGTTGCAAGAAAATCAAAAACCCACAACACCTAAAATGTCCATTATGAGTCAGTAAATAATATTAATTGTAACAAATAAATACTTTTGTCTCTCAAAATTTAAAAATACAAAGGAAAGCCCACCAGCAATGGCAACAAACAAAGCTAAGATAGTTGTTACTATGAAAGTCTCTCAAATTGTGTGTTGTTTACTTGTTACAATTCTCTTAGATCATTGTTTAGAGGTGAAAGAACAGTTGCAAAATCTAACTCACCAGATTTAAGTATTTTTACACAGGCATTATCTAAATGATGCCTGTGCTATGAGTGTATTTTCAAGGAAAATATCTGAAAAACATTTGTTGCTAATGATGGCATTTGTGACTAGAAGGCAATTAGAATTTTGGAATTGTGTCTCTTTATCCAATGATAGGTAGTGTCTTTTTTGATGTGATAGACATAGATAATAATAGTAATCAATAACCATAATTGATTAATATTATATAAAGAAAATTTGAATATCCAAATGAGCAATTTATTTTCCTATCAATGATAAATATGATTGAATGTTCAAAAAGTCCTTTCAAATCCAAAGTAGATCAGTGAATATCATGTAACAAACTAAAACAGTTTGATACTGTCAGTTTCTATAGCATTGTTCAATTTTAGTGCCAAAGAAGAAAATCAATAATTATCTGATAAAATTATCAAATATCCACTTCATTTAGCTACATAGTTATGCATGGTTGAATTTGCTTCTCACTTGCCAAGTAAATATATTTTATCACAGCATAAACTAAAATAAGGGGTAGGAGACCCCGTATCTTTTCTATTAATTTGTAATAAAGGGCTCATTATCTTCAATACAAGATTTAAAAATTTGATAAATGTATATATTTTAGTACAATGGGATGTGCTATTGAATTTTAGAGAATTAACAAAATAATTGTTTATTTTCAGTGTTTAATTATGGTAAATATCAATCTATCTATCTATCTATCTATTATCTATTTATCATATATCTACCTATGCATGTAAAGTAGATACAATATAAATAAAACCCTTTAGAATCTCCAATACTTTATTTTTCCTTTATCTTTGCAGTATGTGGTGATTAAATATAGTATGTTGCATATGACAGGCAAATGCTCAATGACTGCATAACTTTCTCAGTTGTATTTGTTGTTTGTCTGAAATAGAATCTCATTACATTACCAGGCTGGTTTCCAACTAATTATTCTCTTGTCTTAGAATCCTAAGAGTTGGGAATCTGGGTATGTGCACTCTACCTGCCTCTGAAGATAGTTGTTGGCTTTGGAAGGTGTCCTGAACACAAGAAGTTTAACTTTCTCTCCGAAAGCATCTACTGAGCATGTTGATGAAATTTACCCTAACGTTTATTTTTAAAATATCTATAAAACTGAGATTATTCTAATGATCACTATACATTTACTGATAATGTGTAAAATACCTATAAAATTCAGTTTATTTAAATGGAATGATATATTGCTAATTTTTTGAAGTCATAACTGAGCATTTTCACTGTAATATTAACCCAAGTATATTGCTAATGACTACTTTTACAGCTCTGTGATTCACTTAGCACCCTTTGGTGGTGTTATTCACAGTATTACATTTCGGAGTTATTCTTACCTTACCTATTAAATCAAAATTAATTAACCAATTCTTGTGCTTGTATTAATTTGAATATACTATCTGAAAACCTTAATCTTAAGTGTATAAACAAAAAGTAAAAGAATTCACACAGTTTATAGTGATTATTTTCATGGCCAAGAGACTGACACTAAGTACAATAGTGATTCACTATCACTTGAAGCTGAATATGGTACATGTTTGTGGAGATGGAGTACAGAGAGGAGAAGTGTTCAAGGTAAGCTGTAGCTGACTTGAGCTGAATGAAGGTGAGGAGAGAGATAAACAAACAGGACATAGAAATATTATGACTCCTTTGTTTTAGTGATATTCTTACTCAATGTTTATCATAAACAAAAGTAACTCCAAACTATTTGCACTTATCCTCTATATTTATCTGATAGGTGTGTACGTTCTACATGCAGGGACATGTTATATCCAGGTCCTGTATTAATATTCTATTTTTCCCTTAATTAATGCTTTAAGATTTAAAATTTCATATAGTGGGGGCAAGAAAGATGGCTCAGCAGTTAAGAAGTCAGCTGCTCATATAGAGAGCCAGAGTTTGACTTTCAGTAGCCACCTAAGGCAGCTCACAACTATCTAAACCTCTATTCCAGGACATCTAACATCACTGGCTTTAAGGGTAACTCATTTTCTTGTACCCATACCATAATTAAAAATATAGACATGAACTCATACAGATAATTTCAAATTAAATATGACCTTAAAATTCTATATAATGGCCTTAACACCTTTTGATTGATTGCTATTCTTGGGCTGAAATTTTGCTCTGGACAGTTATTTTAAATAATTTTTATTTTGATTGCTCTTCAATCTATATGTTGTATGTACATGGATTGTACACGGGATCCTAGTTAGCCTTTCCTTACTGTGATAAACACCTTGACTGAAACCAACTTGAGAAGGAAAGGGATTACATAGGCTATGGTACAGTATTTAAGTAAAGTCAAAGTAGGAACTTGAAACAGAAACCAGGAGTGACATGGCTTACTGTCTAGTCTATCTTTGTTATCTACATTTTTATTTTATATAGAACATACCCATCTGCTAGGAATGGCATATCCCACAGAAGTCTGATTCCTTCTGAACTATTTAGAAATTATGAAAATGTCTCACAGACATTCCCACCAACTCTTCTGACGGTGGCAGTTCCACAATTGAGGGTCATTTCACCCAAAAAACATCATCCCAACCAAAACTAATAATCACAATTGAATCCCTTTAAAACTTAAAACATAAATATATCATTACTTAAGCATATCTATTCCTTTTTTGTTACTACACAAGATGTCATGCTAACGTCATAGTATAGAACACAATCTAACTTTAAAATTTGCACAAATTTATATAGCAAACTTCTTGTAATCTTCTTGCTTCAACACTTGTTTGTTCTACTGCTCCATTTGCTTAATGAGACAAAATTATAGCAATTAAACAATTTCTATGATTGGGTCAGCCCTTGTTAAGAATTGGAAGGTCATTCTTTGCTTTGCTTGTTCTATTACTGCATCCTGGATAATTCACCTTAACACTTGTTTTATTCATCTCCTGTGTGGTCGGGGAAGAATGAGCACAGGAAATGAGAGGTATTTCTTTTATGTTTGTAATGAAATGAATATGTTATGAGACAAATTGATCTAAATGCTTGTCTGATCTATAGTGAAAATGCCTTTGGAAAATAAAGCACATAATCAAACTTCTTTAACTAAGCTTATTTTTTATTTGAAAACGAAAATTCTTATGGATCATTTGTAATTTTTGTTCTTAAAGGATTAATATCACCAGTGCCTATTAATTTCTGCCTTACTGCACACTTATTCACTGGGTAATACTTTATGCATGCTGTTAGCCAGCACTATTTAGAAAAGGTTGTGTGTTCTATATTTAAATACAAAGAAAATTCTACAACAATATCTGCTGAGGTAAGAACCTACTTATTTTTCTCTGAATATCTGATTCTGATTATTTGTTTTCAAGATGAAATACCAACTTCATTGGGATTCTAAAATCTAATCTAACATTGACTTTCAAATAAATTAATATTTGTATTTCATAAATAACAACTGATATTAATAAAGAGGAGACAATTTCAAATGAGTGAATGTGTTACAATGGACAAGCAAAAAAAATCTTGAATTTTTCTGGTGAGAAATCCTGACTTTGTTTGAGACACATAGATAAATCTGTAAACTTCCTGAGATACTTTTATTGATGATTTATTTTATTGATGTCAATCATAATTTAATATAGACTGAACTTTGTAAAATTAATAAACCTAACTTAAATTATCTCAATGATTCGGGAACAATTCTAGTCATTTCCAAAGAGTTATGTGAGTCACAATCCATATTGTTTTTAATTTGTTGATTGTGTATTTCAGTTACTTTAAAAGATACTATATTTCAAAGCAGCATATGCTTCATAAATTTACAATTATGTTGCTGAAGTAATGGCATCCACTCTCATAATAATCATGATGCATTGGTTAAATATCCTGCATTGGGTTCGTGCAAAAGTCTTATACTGATATAATCCCATTATCTGATCAATATAGAAATTGCATAAAATGAGTGGAATATTCATAGAATAATTGAAAACACTGCTTATTAAGCAGAAAAAGGAAACATTTCTTAATAATTTTAGGACAAATGGGACAAAAATCTATATTCCATTAAAATCTTCATTCTTTGATTCTTTTTATTGTGTTAGCAGTTAGAGATCTTATAGTCTTAATTACCCATCAGTAATAATGTACAGAAAATGTAGAACTTTGACTTTTTTAGCTACAAATACACTTGCAAGAAATGACCCCTAAGTAAATTCTGAATCATACTGAAATACTTTGAAATAGAATGTTTTGTACATTCTAATATCACTGCTTATTATTTATATTTATAATAATATTATATGAATTCTGTGTGTATCTCTGTAAGAGTCTGTCACATGGGTTGTGGTGCCTAAGAAGGCCAGAAGAGAGCATGGGATCCTCTGGTCCTGGAGTGACAGGTAGTTGTGAATGCCTTGATGTGAATGCTGGAATCTAAACATGGGCCTTATGAAAGCAGCAAGTGTTCCCAAATGCCCAGCCATTTCATTCAGTCTTCATAATCTATTTATTTATTATTAATTTATCTAGCAACCATCACCATTTATATCATCAACACATAATCATGCACACCTGTAGAGTTCAACAGAAATCACAAATTCCCTTCTTATCGAGTATCTACTTGGGTTCCTTATCTCTATGCCTTCCTAACTGGATATTTGGAGCTTCAGCTTCTTCTAGAGTACTTTTTGTAGCAAAGCTCATGGCTAGGGTTAATTGCAAACCATTGATGGCATCACTAGGACAGGCTCTACCATAAGTGCTTTGGTAGAAGCTTTCTTGTCTATACAGAAGTGAAGGAAGAAGACATAAAAATTAAGACATGTGAGACATGTAATATTTTTTTCACATGAAAAATCACAACAAATCTTAGTCTTCATTTTTATCAGCATTTTCGGAATAATTTAACTAACTTTTGGCTTATTCCTTTTTAGAAGCTAGCCTTAGTGATAGTACTAGCAATTTTACTTTCATCCAAAAGTTAAATGTGATTTTATTTCAATTCATATTTACAATAATGTTTTGATGACAATTAATCATGTATAAATCAAGAAGATTATCATTTAGTGTGCTTGTAAGTTCCAAGGATTTACAAATATTGGTATGTTGAACTCTTGATGTGTTGTATTAGTCACATCTCAAAATGCTTCTCATGTATTAATAGATAATACCTATAGCTCCAGATCTCACACCATCTTATTAATACAAAAAAGAAAAAAGAAAGAAAGAAAGAAAGAAAGAAAGAAAGAAAGAAAGAAAGAAAGAAACGAGAGTGAAGTTATTTGGTTCTTTCAAATAACAATTATGAAACAAGACAATTCTGATTGTAGGAGCTACACAGCCCTAAAGTGGAAATGTTTGCAAAAGCTTTTAGGCACAACTGATTTTGAAAATCTTTGTGACTATAAAATAGTGGTCAGAATTTGCTAAGAAATCACTGGAAAACTATATTACCACTTAGTGATCATTTTTAAATTTAATAAATAGGATGAATCATAAATTAAACCCCTAAAAATACATGATTATTCTTGATCTTTTCTCCTCCCAAAGTTGTTCAAGTAAAGGTGAGATTAATTTTAAAGTAATCTTATTTTAAATAATTTTATAACATTTAAATATAATTTAAAATATGATAAATTAAAAAAATATTGAAAAACTGGGGTGAGAAAAATCACCTGAATTTTCTCAGAATAATCAGGAAGGCTGATGCTCTTGTTTATCTTTAAATGCTATATACATATTCCATAATCATTTTCGATAAAGTAATCTTTCAAAAATGCATGCAACAGCATTTTTGCAATTTGGAAACAGAAATGAAATACATGTTCAAATGCTTCAAACTTGCTTTTACGTCATTTTCTCCTCATTGTTGCTTTCTATCTGTAGTTTTGCCTAAGCTTTGAAACAAAACAAGCTCAGTTCATCTCCTTTGGCATAAATGGGTTGCTATGGAGGAGTCATATGACTTCAGAGCATTATGGCTGGGTTGACTTCATTTGGTCCATTCTGTGACACAAAAATCTTTCTTTAGAACGCAGTTGGTCTTGCCTGAGAAGCTCACTACCAGCGGATTCTCTGAGGTTGTAGGTGATTGGCAGCTGAAAATACTAAAACAGTCTTTCACTAAGTCTAGGTCATTACAAGCAAAAGCATGGGCTTGGCTGAAGAGATGGCTCAGTGGTTACCAGCAAGAACTGCTCTTTCAGGAGACAGAAATTCAGTTTCTAGCATCCAGTTAAGATGACTCACAACCTCCTGTAATTCCAACTTCAGGGGATCTGATGCCATCTTCCGGCCCACAACTGTTCCTGCAAATGCAAACACAACACACACACACACACACACACACACACACACATTTATTTCAATAAAACAGTTCTTTAAAAAGGAACATGAGGGATCAGGATGGTGGTGTTGAAGAAAGGACAGAGAGGAGTGCAAGAAAAGATATATCTTGATAGAGGGAACCATTATGGGACTAGTAAGAAACATGCACTAGAGAAATTCCCAGGAATACACAAGGATGACCCCAGCTAAGAATCTAAACAATAGTGGAGAGCGTATCTGAACGGTCTTTCCCTTGTAATCACATTGATGACTACCTTAATTGTCATCATAGAAACTTTATCCAGTAGATGATGGGAAGCAGATGCAGAGATCCACAGCTAAGCCGAGCTCCGAAAAGAGGAAGCAGTGATGATCTGAGCAAAGGGGTCAGGATCATGACTGTGAAACCTACAGAAACAGCTGAACCAAGTAAGTGGGAGCTCAATGACTGCTGACTGACATCTGGGGATCCTGCATAGGACCAAACTAGGCCCTGTGAATGTAGGTGACAGCTGTGTGGCTTGGGAAGTATGTGGGGCAGTGGGATCAGCATTTATCCCTAGTGTATGAACAAGCTTTTTGGGGTTCATTGCCTATGTAGGGCTATTTATAGCCTAGATAGAGGGGGTAGGGCTGTCATCCTGCCTCAATGGGATATGCCAGACTTTGTTGACTCCCCATGGAAGTCATCACCCTCTCTGAGGAATGGATAGGAGGTGGGAAGACTTGGAGATGGGTGGCGATGGAAGCAGGAAAAGAGGAAGGAGAGGGAACTGGGATTGGTATGTAAAAAAAGATTTATTTTTTTTAAAGAAGCAGTTCAAATTAGATACACAATGAAAATGTTTAGCGGCTTTCATTTTTTAAATTAATAATCAGAAAAGGAATTTAACTTTGTAATTAGCGTGATTATTTTAGATGATAGGAACATACCATTCTCGTTAAAATTTCATTGTGTTATGATTCTATTTTTTATATTTATTACTATTTATTTTATACTAATAATATTAATTGTTTGCATTCTTGAGTGTAGCTGTGTAAGTCTGCTTCATGTTTCAACTGTCTCTTTTATAAATTATATAAGACTTTCAGTTATGCTTTGCTTAGGCAGGGTTTGAGAAGGTGTGAGTTCATAGAAAGGGTTCTCGATACACAATAACAAAATAATTATGTTAATTTAATATGCATTTTCAATTTTTAACCTAGTAATCCTAATAATATACAGTAGTCTGGTTTAGATTATATAATGGGTGGTGGGGCACGGAAAGTCATATTGAGAATATATGCCCCTTAATTGGCACCATATACCACAGATTAGTCACACATTTATCTAAATGAATGAATTCTTGCCCTTCAGAAGCACAGCTTCAGAACAAACTTCTGGTCATTACTTTGCTATGAAAACATCTTTGAATAACTTTGTTTTTCTAAATTTTCACTTACATGTACTTATAAATATATATGTAGAGACACATTCATACAAACACACATATACACATACATTTAATTTGGTGTTTCGCTTAGAATCCTTTTTTTTTCTTTTTGTGCTGTCCTTTTTACAACCTAATATTATGTTATACACAGAGTACACAATTCTGACTCCACAATAAATCTTTTGAGGAGTGGGCATGGTAGATACATGGCAAATAAGACCAATGTCAGAGTTGAAATCTGTATCATTTTTTTACTCCTTTGCATGAAATTACTCCATGCAATCTGTTCCAGTCATGCAAGGGAACACTTGGCTCTCTGACAGTCTTTTCTTGCAGAACTCTTGCTGACCACAGACAGGTGTGGTTATTAAATTTCATTGTATCGGTCATTCAACAGGTGTGGGTTTAGACTATCAAAAGACTTTTTTAAAAAAATAATTATCAAGGAAAACAACAATCTTGCCCATCCTATAATGCAGAGTCATCTCTACAAATTACTATACTTTCAAAATATAGTATTTTATTTAGTTAAAAATTACCTTTGATAATATTTTATTGTAATTATTTCTTCAGTTTTAAGATATTGAAGACTATGATCCAGGCGGTGGTGGTACATACCTTTAATCCCAGCACTCAGGAGGCAGAGACAGATGGATCTCTGTGAGTTTGTGGCCAGCCTGGTCTACAGATCAAGCTCCAAGACAGGTTCCAAAGCTGTACAGAGAAACTCTTCCTCAAAAAAAAAAAAAGAAAAGAAAAGAAAAGATACGTAAGACTATTTTGTCATAAATAAATAGAATAAATATATATAAATAGGATAAAATCATTCTATTATATGGTTTTTGCTAAAAATAACTCTACCTAGCAAAATATAAATTATTATCATAAATAATTTTGTTTTTAGAAAACATTGTTTATGTCAAATTTCATTTGTCTGTACTATAAAAAAACTTTGAAAAATTCTTCCTTTAAATTAGCGCTTTTCTAGTTAATTGATCTTTACAATAATTATAGCAAGTAGAAAGCAAAATACAGTCTTGATTTCTAGTAACTATGACTATTATATGCAAATGTTTTGAAATTATATATGCAAGAGGAAAATAGATGTGAACCTAAATATATTCTTTTTCCTCCATACCATATCTAAAAGAAAAAGAAAAAAAAGCCTGTCTTTAGTAAATTATTTTGATACTCAAAAGATTTTACTAGTTTACATACTTCATTTGCAGGTTTGCATTCCTGAAACAGCATCAGCAAAATGTCTCAAGGTTCCATCAATTTGTGTTTTTAATTGAACTACCTGGTTTTACACCAACACATTTCCACACAACTCAGAAGCTCCTTGGCGAAGGAGAAGCTTTGTGTTCTTCCGTGAAGGAGCCCCACTGTACATTTAAATGTGCGACTCACATTTAAATGTGAAATTTAAATCGTTGAATGGGGAGTGCTGCAGGAGCAGAGCAGCTTAACAGGTAAATCTGAGCCCTCACGACGATTAGACATTTGTTTCATGAAGACTGGAAATCTGATGCAGTACATACTACTGAAAACACTCAGCTCTCTCATATCTGTGCTCAATATTGCTATTGCAGTCCCATACCCCACTTCCATGGAAGATGGCAGGCCTCCAAGCAACAGATTATTTCAATAATTCTTCTGGCAGTTTGCATATTATATAAGAATGGGTTCTGATTTTTAAATTGAATTTTTAGATTTGATTACTTAGGTTATTGGTTGCTGCCGTAAAACTACTTTGACTGCTCATATTTTTGTGTGTTATTATGTTTCAAAAAATATGATTACAATGAGTGGAATGAAATTGACTGCAGCATAGGACTGTCCTATGCTGGAGGAAAATTCCAATAGAGACCAACAAAGTCATGCCATCATGAGCTGACGTATAAATAGATGTTGATTGGCAGGCATCAAATGCTGCCTCCCTTCATTTTTACAAATTTTGATCTTTGAGAATCATGCGAATATAAATAACATATTTAGTCATGCCCCGATTTGTCTCAGAAAAGGGATAAAACTAAAATTCTTAAAAATTAATATTGACCTAGCATGTGCTACACTTTAAAAAAATGCAAAACCAGTGTTGTGAACCTTCTTAATTTCTCCTTTTCATCTGATAAATTGAAATTATAATTTTAGATATAAATAACAAATGTTAAGTTTAGATTTTTAATAACTCTTGCAGCAGAAATTTTCCTTCTGACAACAGTTCTACCTGATGCAGCTTTCTAAGATGGAGTGGCTGTTATAATTTTTTTACTTCACAAATACAATCAGAATAGAACAAAACAAAGGACATTATTACAAATTGTTTTTCATACAATATATCTTGATTGTATTTTCCCTTTGCCGAAATAACTCCAGATTCTCCCCTCATCCCTACACACCCAACTTCTTGTTTTCTCTCTTTCTCTCTCTCTCTCATTCACTATCTTTCAAAAGAAGAAAATAAAAACAAATTAAAAGTAAACACAAATAAAAATAAGACAAAAAAATACCAAAACAAAACAAAAAGTGTCCACTTTGTGTTGACCTCTACTCCTGGATTGGGGCCTGCCGTGGAGTGTGGTTGATATACCCAATGTCAGTCCATTGCATAGAAGTAACTTTTCCTTTTCCAGCAGGTTTCAATCAGAAATATGTCTTGACTATGGGTGTGAGTTTGTGTTCACTTCCCCATCTCAGTACTGGGACTTTTTTTCCTACTTTGAACTTGATTCTGTATGCAGTCAATGATTTGTCTGCAAGTCAGAAACATTTTATGAGAAAAGAAAATAAATTGGGCTTGTGTAGGTCTCCTTATTCAAATTATGTTTTGTTTTTTAACCTTTTAATACACATATGTGTGTGTGTAAAGGGGTCATGCAGAGATCATGAGGATGTCAGAGGACAATTTGTAGGTTTTCACTCTCTCCTTTCACCATATTGGCCCTAGGAACCATCATGCTTGGTGTCAAGGGCATTTATCTGCTGATCATCATGTTGGTCCTATCATTTGTTTTTTTTTTAATGTTTGTTTTGTTTTGTATTGCTTTAGGAAAGTAAAAATCATCACATAATGGGTATATTCAAATATCTTTGTGATGGTGACTGCCGTTTTAACATATCTTGTGATATTTCTGAATCTGCATGTTTCCTATGCTTCCTAACCTTCACAATGTAAGTCAGAATCCTCCAGAGTTTCTCACTGCACAATCCCGTGTTGTGTTACTACAAAATCTCATTCAATACAGCCAATTCCTTCATGTTCAGGATGTTTGTTCAGCTTTTCAGTGATGTTATACTTAAACCTAACTATTTTATTTAATTTATTCAAAATTTTATTCAGTTTCTACTTGCAATAGAAGAGGAGGGGGCGGGGGTTGAGGGAAAGACTGGATAGACTGATGACTGACACTGGATTGGTAGTACCTGACTTGAAGATTTGGTGTGCTATGCATGGCTGAAGAGCTAAGAGTTAGGTTGAGATATTTACCTTCATGCAGATCTCATATCATTTATTGCAGTGGAGGCCTGGGTTGCTTTATTACCTGTATATGTGGTCTTCATAAATGAAACTAGATGAAAATGTAAGGATTCTAGTTTTTCAGAAACTTGATAGAACAGTATGATTTTATTGATATAATTCATATGAAAATCTCATATTCTTCTCAAAAAGAAAAGAAAACTACCTGGGCCTATGCTAAATTGGAATCTGGAGAAAAATAGAAAATAGCTCCGTGTTCTCTGTAAGCTTAATTCAGGCTAGATTGTTCTTACTTGTTTTCTGTCTTTACTGTATCACAATGAGGCCTTTAGCATCAATCAAGAATATTAGAAGATTCCTGTGATTTATTATGTCATTATATGAAGACAAATTTACTGTTAAAAAATTTTGAAAGCCACAATATCAAGTCTTTGGAATTTTGTGGAATTTCACTGCCAGTTTTCTGATTTTTCTCTATCAAAATACAGTACTTCTTCAAAATAAATTCTTAGCCAATTTCTAAATGAAATGATATCTAACATTTCTCATTTTTCTTTCAGAAATGCTTCATACATGTTAGTGATTGGGAACTGAATTAACACGTGACCTCCCAAGGTCAGCTGTAAACATTATTGCCCACATCAAAGTGATTAACTGTTTCATAAAAGGCACTGTGCCTTAGCCACAAAGTTCAGATTTATTCTCCTTTTACTGCATGCCTTTAGGTTTAACCAATTGCTATAAAACACAACTAATATATAAAGGTTTGAAGCAGAATTTACAATTAAGCAACTAAGAGGCTAAAACTTCTTATACTTTACTAAGATCAGTGTACATTAGTAATCTCCAAAGTCTTTACGATTTTGTGAGAAATAAAGACTAACTGTGGGAGGGAAAGGAACCTGGGTGATGTTATGTTTGGCATCTGCCTTTTCCATTCAAGAAAGTGTAATTTTCTCCTGGAAGGAAAATTATTTCATGCTTGAGGCTGGGCATAAATCAGACTGAAATGCTATAGCAGAGGCTATAATTTTGTAAACTATCACATTGTGGAAAATGGAGTTAAGCTGTAATCTATGGTGTAGTTACCATCTCTCTAAGGAATAATTGAGTAATGGCAAGCAGCCCTAAAGAGCTCTGTCTATTGTGATCTTTTGGCACCTCTAGAGAATGACTAGGCTTCTTCAAGTAAATGATTTGGGGTTTCATAGTATCTTTTAGCCTGCAAAAGTGACCAGGCAGGCTCAGCAAAGACACATGCTTCTCTTTAGCAACATGCACAGAATTTTAACCTACATAAAATAGTGTTTTCCCTCTGTTGTAATAGTTACAGTTGTGTAAACTATAAATAAAGTAGTCCATAAAATATTATCAGTGTTTTACAATGTACAATTTCATTATGAGTGTATTGTAACAATTAGAATTAATGAATTGGGAATGTGGGTAACATTTTGTAGCATTTCAGAATTTAAAGTATTATAAATACAGCAAACTACTAGGAATCTGCTTCATCAAAACTGATCCATAGGGACAAACATTGTGATGTTAAGTACTAACCTTTAGTGTTCCCCACACTAGATGTTTCATATTTAAAGGTTCATCAGCAATCAGCTGTCTGGTACACTCATAGAACCTCAGTTTTCCCTCTTTTAATATTTATATATTTTAAATTTCATTTTAGATTCCAACCACAGTTCTTCTCCTGTTCACTTCACTGACCCCCTAGTCCACCTCCAAACCACTCCTCCCAAAGAGTAAGGACTCCCATGGGGAATCAACAAAGTCTGCCATATTAAATTGGGAAAGGAACAAACCACTTCCTTGTACATTAAGCATAGGGAATAAACTCCATCAAGCTAGATAAGATCTCCTGAGTAAACAGTTTTCCCTTTTTTGCCCAGTTCTTGCCGCCTTTCCTCTGGAGATTTTCACAAGGTGAGTAGGAGAAAAGGATATAAGATTGGACAAGATGAGTAGGGACCTCCATCACAACTGCCCAGAAGGAAAGGATACGGGCCCTTCAAGCTTCTACGTGTATCAGTCCTGGTCCATTCAAGGTATTGTGTGTTTTTTTTTTTTTTAAGTAGAGCAGTGGAGGATAGTTTGAAAGTGTTTCCTATCTCAAATAGGAAATAATCTTCATCTGTTTTTTATTCATCTGTCATATGACATTACTTATGTTATTATAAGAGTGAATTGAATTTATTACTATATTGAAATTATATTATTAACTTTTGACTACTTAAGCACAGAGTATAGTTTTTTTATTGATTTTATTGAGCTAAACATTTTTCTCTGCTCCCCTCCCTTCCTTTCTCCTCCACTTCTACCCTCTCCCATGTCTCCATGCTCCCAATTTACTCAGGAGATCTTGTCTTTTTCTACATCCCATGTACATTAGATCCATGCATGTCTCTCTTACGGTCCTCATTGTTGTCTAGGTTCTCTGCGATTGTGATTTGTAGGCTGCTTTGCTTTATGTTTAAAAACGCTTATGAGTAAGAACATATAATATTTGTCTTTATGGGTCTGGGTTACCTCACTCAATAGGATGATTTCTAGATCCATCCATTTGCCTAAAAATTTCAAGATGTCATTTATTTTTTTTCTGTTATGTAGTACTTCATTTTGTAAATGTATCAAATTTTCCTTATCCATTCTTTGGTTGAGGGGCATTTAGGTTGTTTCCATGTTCTGGCTGTGACAAACAATGCTGTTATGAACATAGTTGAGCACTTGTCATTGTGGTACGATTGAGCATCCTTTGGATATATACGCAAAAGTAGTATTACTGGGTCTTGAGGAAGGTTGTTTCCTAATTTTCTGAGAAATCAGCATACTTATATCCAAAGGTGCTGTACCAGCTTGCACTCCCACCAGCATTGCAGGAGTGTTCCCTTTACCCCAAACCTCTCCAGCATAAGTTGTCATCAGTGTTTTTGATTTTGGCCATTCTTAAAGGTGTAAGATGGAATCTCAGAACTTTAAATCTTTAACGAAAGAAATTGAAGAAGACACCAAAAAGTGGAAAGATCTCCCATGCTCTTGGGTAGGTAGAATTAACATAATAAAAATGGCAAGCTTACCAAAATCAATTTACAGATTCAATGCAATGTCCATCAAAATCCCAGCAAAATTCTTCACAGACCTCAGAAGAACAGTACTCAACTTCATATGGAAGAGCAAAAAACCCAGGAAAGCCAAAACAATCCTGTACAATAAAAAACTTCTGGAGGCATCACAATCCCTGATTTCAAACTCTTCCTCAGAGCTACAGTACTGAAAACAGTCTGATATTGACATAAAAACAGACAGGAGGAGCAATGGAACCGAATCAAAGACCTTGATATTAATCCACACACCTACAAACACCAGATTTTTGAGAAAGAAGCAAAAATATAAAATGGAAAAAAGAAAGCACATTTAACAAATGGTGCTAGCATAGCTGAATATCAATGTAGAAGAATGAAAATAGATCTATATATATTGCCATGAGCAAAACTTAAGTCCAAATGGATCAGAGTATAATTTTAAAAGAATGTTTTATTGTTTTGAATAAAGCATACTATCCTATAGATAATTATAATACATTATAAAAGGTTTTGACATGTTTATACTTTTGCAGTTTCAATAAGATATTTTAATTGTATAGTTTGAATAAGTTTAACATTGCAAACTAATTAGATATATTAATATTTTAATTTTTACTAATATTTACTCAGGATTATTAAACAGCATAGTATTATCAAACAAAATATTACTGATTAGATACAAAGGAAGTAAATATTGAGTACAAAGGAAATTGGTTAAACAGTAAAAAGAACTGAAGAAAATAATCAGCTAAGATAATGATTATAATTATTTCATACATAATAATGTCTATATTCCCTTACATCTATGCATCCTGTCATCCATCTATCTACCTACCTACCTACCTACATATTCAGTTGGTCTATATTTTAGTATATCTGTTGAACAAATTTGTAGACGTGGAAATGTTTTACCAAAATATAAATATTTACAGTATTTATAGATATTTCCAACACTTTATGTTTCATTGCTAAGAGTGTTGAGAAAACAAGCAAGAAAAGTAAAACTCAGATGGAATAAATTATATAACAACCTTGTGCAAATATAAATCTTCAATAAAATATTGTGTAATTTTTCAATTTATATATTCAGAATAAAAGTACCTTGAATTATTATGATTCCTGGGTGTATACCACATGCTTAATCCTGTGCTTTGTGAGTCTTTATATCTGTGAATATATGTACATAATTTGAATATACAAAATATGTATGTGTGTGTTGTATGTATACTGGTAAAGATGGTTCTAAGTGTCTCAAAACTCCATGGCTTATTACTTAAATAATATATTTAATAAAACCCATAATTTGATAAAATTTAGTCTTATGAAATTATCAAAAATGTTTTAATATTAGTGATGATAACATTATAAAAATTTGATTCATTAGCTGGAAAAATAAAAAAGAATTTCAAATTTTCAATGTTATAGTTTAACATTGTCATTAGTAATAACTCATGCATTCATGTGCTCAAACATTGACATATCAGCCTTAATTACTAAGGTATCTGAAATAACTTATGACTTGCCCATCTTCAATAAACACATAGTTCTGTGAAAACTGTCAGTTAAATAGTAACCAAAATCAAGCAAATCTTTTAACAAACATTATGACACTATGACTGTGCAGATTTGGAAACGTAAAAGAGTCAAAAGCCAACTATTAATTTATTTACTACATAAAGCAGCAAAGTTGAATTTTCAGCTTTCAGTCAGCATCAACCCTCCTATACACACATGAATGCACAGGCTTGCACACATAGACACACACAACACACACTTCATGCACACACATACACAGTGGCTTATTTCCA
Organism: Ondatra zibethicus; assembly: GCA_004026605.1. Taxonomy (NCBI): domain Eukaryota; kingdom Metazoa; phylum Chordata; class Mammalia; order Rodentia; family Cricetidae; genus Ondatra; species Ondatra zibethicus. The sequence continues at coordinate 21,605 of PVIU01005447.1, read as the reverse complement.
TTGTAAGATTAAGAATCACTTTCAAGGGTTTTAGTCCCACCATTAAGGGTAACATTCCAATAATGTTTTTATTGATTACTGTAACATGAAGAGCCTGCTTGTTGGGGTTTCTGTCCTGCCCAGTTCCCGCAGCCGTTTAGCCCCAAAGAAAATCACACAGAGGTCTCCAGAAGATTATAAACTGTTTGACCCCTTAGCTCAGGCTTCTTATTAGCTCTTGTAGCTTATATTAACCCATTATTATTATCTATGTTAGCCATATGGCTCGGTACCTTTTTCAGCAGGGCAGGTCATATCTTGCTTCTTCTGTGGTGTGGGCAGGACTGGGAGCAATGGGCTTCCTCCTTCCCAGCATTCTCCTGTTCTCATTGCCCCACCTTTACTTCCTGTCTGGTTATCCCACCTATACTTCCTGCCTGGCCAATCAGCATTTATTTAAAACATGATTGACAGAATACAGACAATTCTCCTGCACCAGATTATAATGCTTTATCAACCTCTTAATCATGGTGAATATTGTCATATAGGCTTCAACAGCAGGTACAATGTCCTTCAGAGAACTTCTCTTTTGTGAAGTCCCCATTGTTCTGCATCTATTGAAGGCTGCAATGTTAAGAACTAGGGCCATTTCTGCTCTGAATGACATCCATCTTGTCTATGCCAGTTCCTAGTTTATTCAGGACACTATATGACATTTTCCTGCTTTTCTGTTTCTTTGTAGCTAATATGTTTTCTTGGTTTTGTTTATTTAAAAGAGCAGCAATATACTGTTGATTAAAGAATAGTTCCTCAGCATTTAGTAGTTAGCTAGAAATTAAATTATGATAACATAAGTATAACTGGAACTCTACAGATATGTTCATACAATTGGAGTAATAAAATGTAACTTGATGTAGTTTATTCTGTCTGAAATCATGCTGATGATTCCAGTGTTTTACCAACAGCATGGAATGGGCATCTTAACTTTTTCAATTTTCTACCTATTTGTCAAATAAATTTTTATATGACCCCAGATATAAAGATATGCAAAATAGAAAAAAATTAAACACTTGCTGTTAATAAATTTCAAAGAAATCTTAAGTGTTTCTTTATTATATATAAGGGTGCATCTTTCTCTATGTATAGATATATAGAATTGTATCATTTATGAAAAGATGAAAACAAAGCTTCATATTAATTTTTACATAGATAACTATATTTTGGCCAAGAATATAATGCTTCAGGTTTATGTATTTTAAGATTTAACCAATAGTTTGATAAAATAAATATTAATGATTGAATACTATTTTGCATATACATAATACACATTATCACAGAGATATATTTAGGACCACCTTAAAATTTGTAAGAAATCCTATCCTGATGTCAAGATAAAATTCATTTAATAATCCTCTTATAAATTTCAACAACTCAAACAGGAATTTTAAAAAATCAAACATATTTACATAATACAATACAAAAATACATTAATCTAATGCCTGCTAAAAATAATAATAGGGAAATATTTAGTTTTTCTTTTTGTGAATAATCCATTATGTTTCTACAAGAGCAAAGAACAATTTTTTTCTGATAAAAATACTGCAGTCTTAACATATAGTATTTCTTCAATTCCCCTCTTATTTGTGGTAAAATCATGAAAAGATAAATAAATAATTGAAGTATATCTTTCATATTTAAGAGTTTTTGAGTTGGTCCAATCAAAATGAAATGTAACAGAAATTCAGACACTTTTTTCCAGGTGATGTCTGACAGAGAAAAAACCTTGAGAAGTTTCATTTTCTACCCTGACCTGTCATTATTTTAGAATTCACAACCATCCCATTCAATCTTTATTTTTGGGAAACATCTAATTACTAACATATACCAATATATTATAAGACATATTAAAAAACCTCAATAAATAGGTCACCAATACCTTTTTTGTTTTAATGAATTTTGTTTTAATGTTCACCATTTCAAAAAGGAACTGTGTATAACCATGAAGTGCTATTTTTTGAGGAGACTGACTCTCTGGGACGGGCCATAGAGATACAGCTTTCTCTTTTCTAAAAGCTTCAACTCTTAAAGACAACAAAGAGAACAGCACCAGGAAAATAGTAGCTAAGAATTACCAAGCATACCAGTCCTGTGAGATTTAAAGTATTATATCCTTTATCTAAAATGAACATGTTGTACATTTCAACATAATATTTACTATATCAAAATTCAAATCTTAATGTAGCTTCTTCATGACAAAAATGCCCATGGTTCAATACATCTTGAATTATTTGTTAATTATTGAGGAAATATCAAACAAATAAAATACACATGAAAACATAGATACTCATTAGCTTAGCAGCATTAAGGAAAAGAATTTAGGATGTATAGAGAGCATTTTGACAATTACCTGGAGATGATTGGTTATGGAAAACTGAGAATACAAAAATCATAGGAAATAAAGCAAAAAGAAAATTTAAAGAATTTTCAGTATAAGAACCTTAATCCATTGGAAGATTTACTTAGAAAGTTTTAATAATAGGAAGTAAATAGTTGCCTTATATGAAAAGTTGAAATGTTTGTTGCTGAGATTGGAAATGACTTTGTTTCAAATATCCAGAACATCTGAAATATATAATGTTTGTGTGTATGTATGTATGTCTATGTAATATATATATATACATATACATATATGTGTACACAGATATATATATGCAGACATATGTACATATATAGTCTATATATGTGGATATATATTTACATGGTTGATTTCATCTTAATTGATAGGATTCTAAATCATATTCTGTGATTTTTTTTGCAAAACTCATCAAGATTATTACCTCAATTGTAACAATTTTTAAGTAAGAGTAATAATAGCATCAGAACATTACCAATGGATATAAATCTGTCTTTGCCTTGTACTAACATGGACTAAAATTGAGAATTTTAATCTAATAGTGTGTAACATAAAAACTAATCACTTATTGAATCAATAACAGAAATTTAAAGACTTTATTTACAAAAAAAATTGAGTTGCTATTTAGATAATATTTTGTCAAAACATAAACGAGTGAATTTGTAACAAAAATTGATCTGAAGTATAATGAACTTATTTGCTCATATTTATAAAGTTATTCACAACTTGGATGCCCAATTCCTAATAAATTAATTATATGATAGACCCTATGTTTAATTTAGGGCTATAATTAATAGATAGATAGATAGATACATAGATAGATAGATACATAGATAGATAGATAGGTACAATATACCTTCATACTTTGGTATTCTTATTTTCTCTAAAAAAAAAAGAAAATCAAGGGAAGTTATTTCCTGACTGCCAGCCTTAATCACAGACAATAATATTAGAGCTAGAAAATTACAGGTCATTGTTTTTTCCTCTTTGATTTGGCTGCATTTCCTAACATCTGACTGAATTTCAGTTATAAAATATAATTGAAGTAATTATGATATTATTTTTTCTTTTTTACTCCTTGTTATTTCAAAAAATTTGGAAGTAGAGTAGAATAGTGGTATATAAACTTCTTATAAGAGAAATAATTTAAATTAGCTAATGATAATGTGAAGACTATATTTAATGGTTTCTATACAAGGAAAGAGATTATTGTTTTAGCTGTTATAATTTTACATAGTCAAGGAGTCAATTTTTTGTTTTGGTTTAGAGCAAAGTTGTTAAATAATATCACTAAAATAAAACCAAGAGGCTTTATTCCTTACAAGCATTTCATTTACCAATACAGGTTTACATTCACCCTTTTTGTACCAAGCATTCATACTGAATTTGCGTTGTCTGAACACTAGAAGAATGTTTCACAGTTGTGAGCAAATTTCAATTATGCTACTTTTTTGTTTTTTCACTGAGGAAATCTAGCCATCTTTTCTTGTAATTAGAATCTCATAATTTGCTTCTTGCCTTTCGTTATTACACTGTTGTTCTGTTCTAGATTTTGTTTCTGTTGCTTTGGTAAAACAATGACCAAAACCAATATAGAAAGGAGAGGATTTCTTGGCTTATGAGATACTAGACCATTCAAGCGAAGTGAAAGCAAGAACTCAGGGTGTGAAATTAGATGTTGGAACTGAAGCAGAAAATATGTAGGAATGATTCTAAGCATACATTTAACTATACAATATTACATAGTATAAAAACACGTGAATATAATATATGTCATATAAAACTCATGTATGTGTAATTGAATCATAAATATATGTTTGTGTGTGTGTGTTTTAATTATATACATATCTTTTTAGTTCCTGGCCCAAACAAACAGAAACAGCACTGCCTACACTGGTGGGGCCTCCTACATCAAACAACAATCAAGATATCCAATAACTAATAAATGAATAATGAAAGTATGATAAATTTCCACAAGGGATTATTATTCATCTCTTAAAATTAAATTATGAAATTATCAAGTAAATGGACAGAAACAGACAAAACAAACAGACAAAAACATGCTGAGTGTGTTAAACAGAACTCTAAAAGACAAAGACTATATGCTTTCTTTTACATATGTATGGTGGTTTGAATGAAATTAGACTCCATTGTCTAATGGGGAGTGGCACTATTAGGAGATGTGTCCTTGGTAGTGTAGGTATGACTTTCTTGGAGGAAGTGTACATGGATTTGGGGGTTTCAGATGCTCAAGTGAGGACCAGTGGTTTGTTTATTATCCCTTCCTGTTATACAAGCATCTTTATGTAGAACTCTGGGTTTCTTCTCCACCACCATGTCTGCTTGATGGCCACCATACTTCATGAAATGATGACAATGAACTAAACCTCTGAACTATATGCCAGCCTCAGCTTAAGTGCTTTCCTTTATAAGAGTTGCCATGGTCATGGTGTCTCTTCACAGCAATTAACTAAGACAACTTGAATGTTAGCTGTTAGCTTTTCAGCCTTGGTAGATGTGCTCCATTAGATGTAATCATAATGGTAAGATATAGAGAATGGAACTACACATGGGGATCTCCCAAGGAAGAGGAAATACATGATTTTGAGAGAGAGGCTGAAGTTGGGAGTGGGAGGATTAAAAAGGGAACATAAGGGAAAATGGTTATAAGGGAGGAAAACTGAGAAGGAACAACTAATATAAGGGTAATTTGAGGAGGTCACAGAGAAACATGCTTTAGTAGAATATTCTTGAAATATATACACGCATGAATGAAATCTTAAGGGAATCACCAAATATTGGTGGAGATGAAGCCCAAAACAAACATTACTTGCTACCAAATGAAAGTTCCTAGCAATAGATTACATCTAATTGAGTCATTGATCAAATGGGCCTAATGGCATCCCCCAAACAATACAAGTCAAATCAATTGTTAATATTTCAAAAATTGGTGGTGAAACCCTATTACTGAAGACAACACCTACATAACTTATTGAACATGAAAAAGTTGAACTGAAGAATACCCAGAGACTTCATCCTGTCTGTCTAGTTTGTATGGTACTCAAAGGTCCTCTGCACACTACCAAAAGAAACAAGTAACAATAGTGAACTGTGTGCATGAGACACTGGTGCAATAGAGGCATAGATATTGTGGGAATAAACACCCATTATCTGGTTGGTTTTAAGGCACATTCCATAAGATGTAACGCAATTCTTGACCAACACTGCTTTAAGTCAGTGTTCTCTATAGAAACATAATTGAATAAGTGACAGAATGAATATATTTATATATATGATATACTAAAGTGGTTTACAGACTGTAGTCCAGCTAGTCTAACAAAGGCTCTCTACCAATGGAACGTCCAAGAATCCAGTAACAGCTGAGTCTACAAGGTTTGATGTCTTACTTCAGAACATCTGAACCCCAAAGAAGTAGGATATGATGCCAGGGAAGTGAGAGTGAGAACCAGTGAGCAAGGAGAAAAAGTTGCTTTCTTCTTTGTCCTTTATATAGGTTGCCATGATGTATAGCCAAAATTAAGGTGGGTCTTAGGAGTGCAAATGATCTAATTATCTTAAAACCCCTCACTGGTATACAACAACTTGGATTTTCAATTAATTCCAGATTTAGTCAAGTTCAAAATGAAAAATAGACATTCCAGTGTCCAAGAACCTGAAACTACATAGGCTGCAGGCCTAGGAGAAAACTAAATGCTGTTGTTCTGCTATTGAAAAATAGAAATAGGAATAAAATGACTCCTGAAGATGGTTTTCTATACCCATAGATCATTATCTTGTTCAGCCATTGTCAGAGAAGCTTCCTGCTGTATATAGGAACTAACACGGAGACTAACAACTGAACAATATGTAGAGAGCAAAGGATTTTGGAATATCCATGCTTAAGTAGGATGTCTTCATCAAACCTCTACCCTTAGGGTTTTAGGGTCTATGTAGAAGTGGAGGTGCAAAGCCTGTAAGGGTCAGAGGTGATGGATGATATCACGGAAAGTCCGTCTTAAAGACACAAGAAGACCGATATGCATATGAACTCACAGATTCTGGCAACACGCACGGGGCCTGCACAGGTCAAAGCCAAAGTGGGTCCCAGAACTGAGATGGGTAAGTAGACAATGAGATCAATGCCTACCTACGAAGCTGTCTCCAATAGAACTATCTGAGAAAATTTCATTGTATCTAATGGAGGTTCACTGGGTATATAAACCACACTTAAAAGTGGGCTCCATGCACAGCAATAGAAGCCAATACAAAACAAACTCAATGGTATATTTTTAAAGATTTTTTGTTCTTATCTCTTGGACTTTTTTTTGTCTTACTGGTCTTTTCTTATTAATTATGGTTTCTGAGTTTCTGTTTTTGTTGGTTATGCTCGTGTGTGTGTGTTTTAATTTTTGTGTGTCTGTTTTAAAGTCAGAAATGGAGAGAGAAGGGGGAGCAGAGAGGGAGGGAGGGAGATGATGTGGACATGGGTATGGTGGGAAAGAGGGAGAAGTTGTAGTAGAGAAACCTTGATCAGAATAGAGGATATCAAAATACTTTTTTCAATAAGAAATATTTAAAAGAATACATTTGAAAATTAAAAAATAGAAAGTAACAGTAAAAAGAAAAGTACAAAAAGAAAGGAAATAAACAAGAAAATGCCACTCTACAATGACCACAAAGCAGCCAATAGTGGCAATTCTTCTGCTGAGGTTTCTTCTCTGTCCAGTTGAAACTCAAGGTTAGCCATCACAAATATACCCCTTTCCACCTCGATCTGCATATACACTACTGTTAAGCCGTAATCTTTCATGGTCCTAAATATCACAAAGTCTATTACAATATAAAATATAGTATTACTTTTAAAGGCATGGTTTTCAAAATTCTATCTCTTAAAAATTCAGTGTATCATGACTTGGGGACATGGATGGAGGGGAAGGCAATGGAAAGAGACAACTTATTATGGTCAGGTAGAAACCTGGTGCAAGGGAAACTCCTACACTCTACAAGGATGACCCCAGCTAAGACTCCTAGCAATAGTGGATAGGTAACCTGAACTGGCCATTTCCTGTAATCAGATTGGTAACTACCCAAATTGTCATTAGTGAGCCTTCATCCAGGGACTGATGGAAACAGATATAGAGATCCATAGCCAAGCACTGGGCCAAGCTTGGGGAATCCTTTTGAAGAGAGAGAAGGAGGATTAGATGGCAGGGGTCAGGTGGGGGTTGCCAAGGTCATCACAAGGGAACCAACAGAAACAAATAACCTGAGCCCATGGACTCTGGACTAGGGAGAGACGCATGCTAGGGAGCCTGGGTAGGACTGACCTAGGCCTTCTACACATATGTGTGCGATGGCTTTGTAGATTGATCTACTCGTCAGAACCCTAGTGGTGGAATCAGGAATCAGGGCCTGTCCCTACCACTTTGACTGGTTTCTAGAAACCTATTTTTCATACTGGATTGCCTTGCCAGTCCTTAATACAAGGGGAGAAGCTTAGTCCTACCTCAACTTGCTATGCCATTTTTTGTTGACACCCATGGGAGTCCTGCCCCTTTCTAAACAGAAACAGAGGAGTGAATGGGGGGCAGTGAAGGAGGAAGGGAGAGGAGGGATGGGAAACTGTGATCAGGATATAAAATAAATGAATAAATTTAAAAATAAAAATTTCAATATATCTTAAGAGTAACTGAATGTTTCTTAACTGTGGGTACCTGTCAAATAAACAAACAACCAAATAAATCAATAAATAATCTCTCTCTTAGTCCAAGAGAGAAAAACATGGGTACAGTTATAGTCAAATAGAAGCAAATCCAACTCTAGCAGTGTAAATAAAATCCTGTTCCTGATTTTTCTGGCACCTGAAATTCACTCATAATTTTCTGAGCTTCAAATGGCTTAGGGAATTTCCCTTCTCCAGTTATGCCATCTGGAGCCTGCAGCCTGTCTCCTAGGCTCAGCCCACCTCTTCTCTACACCCGTTGTTGTCCTTGGCAGTTATCCCATGCTCCTGGAATCTCCAGCATCCCGGGCCCTTCACCACAACTCAGGCTTCAACTCTCCAATAACCCCTTTTAACCTGCTCAGGGATGCTGACCGTGCTGCATGGTGCCATATCTCTGTTTCTTTCCTCTACCTTTTCAATCCCAAGGTCACTACTTTAAATAGAGCTGCACCTTGACCAGTGGGTTCTCTTTATCTCCTATCAGAATGAATCTGACCCTGCCACACAGTGCCAAGAGGCTCTCCATAAGAACCTAATGCTTTCAAACAATACCTTAGGAGAGACTCTTACACTTTACCATGTTTAGCTGCCTCTTGAGATACACCCATGGACCCCTTTAACCCAAAGCTTCTAAATGATGATCCTTAAAACATACATCCCAGAAGATTTTGCTTCAATTATGCTGGTCTTTTATTAAATACATGGGGTTTCTGTCCTGCCCGGTTCCCCCAATTGTTAAGCCCCAAAGAAATCACACAGAAGTCTACATTAGTTATAAACTGATTGGCCCATTAGCTCAGGTTTCTTATTAACTCTTATAAGTGATATTAGCCCATTATTCTTATCTGTGTTAGCCACATGGCTCAGTACCTTTTTCAATGAGGTAGTCACATCTTGCTTCTTCTGTGGCTGGAAAATGACTGCGTCCTCTTTCCAGAATTCTCATGTTCTCTTTGACCTGCCTCTACTTCATGTCTGGTTGTCCTGCCTATAATTCCTGCCTGGCCAATTAGCATTTATTTAAAACATAATTGACAGAATACAGACAATTGTCCACACCAAGAATCTGCAAATTATTAAGTTAAAATATCATATACCTGCCCTGATATAGTCATTAAGGGAATCTCAAAGTTCATCCTTAAACTTCACATTCTAGGCCTCCATTGCCTTTATTTCTCTCGGCATTATCTTATAGTCTCCCACAGCAGGTCTTTAAGTTCTGATCACTCAATGGTTTTTCTAGTTCAAAGCTTCAAATTCCTCCATCTCCATCCCACAAAACTTTGCAAGGAATGTTATTAGCTCCATCATGGGACTAATTTTCATCCTAGTGTGATTGCTATATTACAGTTATAAAACACTAACCAAAAGAAACTAAGGCAGGGTAAGGGATTATTTGGCTTACAGGCTATAGTCCCTTATTTATCAAGGGATGGAATCAAGGAGTGCAAAAGTAAGAAAGGAAGTCAAGTCCACAGAGGTGTGATCCCATGTAACATTCAAGTACATTTCTTAACTATCTCAGTCTGAATCACCCAGGAATGCCACTACCCACAGACAGGCCTATAGCTGATCTCATGAAGGTAATTTCTTAACTGAGGTTTTCTCTTCCCAGGTACATCATGTTGACAAACATGGTTAGTTATCATATATGCTTTTCTGAAAAAAGTGTTTATGACCATTTCTGTGTATAACTAAATCATGTGTCATTGAATAACTAGTGCTATTGTTTTGTGACAAAATTAGGCTGCTGTAATAGTGAATCATATCATCAAAAATAAATTTATATTAACTAATTCTTGAAAATTTTCATTTTATTTTCTTATAAACAAAGACACAAAAAATCCAGGTTTTTATTTGTAGCTAAAATCTTGAAAATTAGTAAATAAAAGGGCAATAAATAACACACTGTATCTTAATTAAGATATTTAAACTGAAATTTTAATGCAATATTTCTCTTGTGCTAATTCTGAAATTTGAATATATTATTTATCCTGTTAATTATTCCCTGTATTACACTAAGGCACAAAACCACAGGAAAATGTCATCTTCTTTTCATTACTTAATTTTTTACTAACGATTTCTTTAAGTACAATTTTAAATGAATGAAAGAATATGAACTTCTAACTATACACATTTTGTTAAGGTAAAAAGGCCACAAGGAGTGAGGCTAATTAATTCAGGATTAAAAGAATTTATGAATTCTTTGTCAACACAATAGGACTACCAACTCATAACAAATGTTAAACTGATTTTTACAGCCAACAACAGGTTTCTTCTTTGAAAGGAGAAAAAAAGCAAACAGAAGCAGCCAGCATTCTTGTTTTGTTATTGTTACTGCAGTTTATGTCAATTTATTTTTCAAATTAAAAATGTTTATAAATTTATAAATAAAATACTGTAAAGCTTTAAAACATTTGTCATATTTAGCTGGGAAAATAACAATAGTAATATTAAGAACACTTGCTTCCTTTTCCTTCAGTTTGTCTGTTGTAGTTTTTATATTAAAAGTCACATTCAAAATTTTCAATTTTTCATTTTGTCATATGTACACAGTAATGAAATTATCATCACACTGAAGATGGTGAGAATCTCCTCACTTCCAAACAGTTAGTGCTGTCCTTTGAAATCTATGTGTGTTTCTCCATTATTTTCCTGTCCTCGTCATGAGATTCATATCTAGATTATATTGCTTTTCATATAATATAACTAAACAGGACAAGTTTGATTACTATTCTGAGTTCTTTTAGCTAGAATACTTGTTTTGAGTTTAACCCATAGTGATTTGTTTATTAATATCTTATTATGTTTTCTTCCTTGGTTGAATTTTACTGCTTGTCCTTAAATTAAAAGTATATGAACAGCACCTCTGTGATTTCTCAATGTTTCATTGCATTAATAAAAACACAGTATACTACATGAAAATTGTTAATATTAACGTGGTATCATTTGACATTTTGTATAAGCATATATTCAATATGCATACTCACACTGGCTTAAATCTGTCTCTTTCCCAAATCTCTGCAATATATTGATAGTGAAATATTCAAAATTATAGATTTTTAAAAGATATTCAGCCTGTATACTGGCTGGTTTTGTGTGTCAACTTGACACAAGTTAGAGTCATCAGAGAGGAAGAAGCCTTAGAAGAGGAAATACCAGCAGTATTTCCATTCTAAGATCCAGAAGTAAGGCATTTTCTCAATTAGTAATCAATTGTGGAGGGCCAAACCTAGGGTGGGTAGTGCCATCCCTGGGCTGTTGATCCTTGGCTGTATAAGATAGCAAGCTGAACAAGCTGTGGGAAGCAAGCCAGTAAACATCTTTCCTTCCATGGCCCTTCAGCATCCTGCCCTGTTTGAATTCTGTCCTGACTTCTTCCAATGATGAACAGTAATATGACAGTGTAAGCCAAATAAACCCTTTTTGCCCAACTTGCTATTTGTTGATGGTATTTCATTGCAGCGACAGATATCCCAACCAAGACAGTCTGTAGCTGTTTTCTGTAGTTACTCTACTATGAAAAATTACTCAAAAATACTTTTCTACTGTCTATTGGTGTTACATATTACTACCATTTCCCCATTCTTTTTCCCTCTTTGATCTTTCACAATACTCCCCATCTACCATAATTACACTTCTACTTTCAACTCTATGAAATTGCTTATTTTAGATTCTACAAACAATTAAAAATACATAGTGCTTATCTTTCTGTCTCTGGCTTATTACACATTAAAATGTCAGCAGCTATTAACTGTGAGACTCTAAAGATGACAAACCTAAGAACCTAAATTGCATATCATTTTGTGAATATTATAGTCCACAGAAAACTTCTGATCTTTGATATGTCATATTAATCTTTCATACCAATATGAAGATTACTGTTGAAAAGGTAATCACAAGGTGTGATGAATAACTAGGAAGAACCTCGAATTTCTTCCTTTAGACAATGGAATGATGAGCATCACAGAGCATATGTTGTTCCTATTTCACTGAGTATTTATTATGTCTGTTCTGCACATAAAAATGCACAAGATAAAGAAGATGGATGTGAAAAAGTCACAAAAATGGGAAATAAGTTCAAGACCATAGAAAGTGACTAAAATATCGAAAAATATGGAACTAGGAAATGGATCATTACTTGTTGCTCAAATGTGAAGGTTGATATTTGGTTTCCTTTCACCTAGGTAAACGTTAAATGTGGCAGCAAATTTCTGAAACCCTCAAACACAAAAGGAAGAAGAAAAGACAGCAGATACAGAATCTTTCTGGGCAGCCAGTCCAGCTAAAGTGGTTAGCTCCATTTTCAGTGAGAGACATTGCTTCAAAACAATGTGGAAAGTGATAGAGACAGGCACTGATGTTGCTTTCTGGCCTATACTCTCTCTTCTCCTCTCTTTCTCTCTTTCTCTCTCTCTCTCTCATGCATGTGTATGCACACACACACACACACACACACACACACATGGACATGCACATGAAACTAATGTGCATAAATAGAAATGTATACCCAAAAGAACTAAAGCAGAAGAAAGTAAATTCTATAGGACTGTACACTAGTTCTTTCCCTTTTGCTTTAATAAAGAATGCTTCTCATTTATCCATGTGTATGCACATGCTCACCAACAGAGTAACTTATACTCATCAGAAGTCAGCTTAAAATGTAGATGTTAAGAAATTTTCATTTGACTATATACATGTATATGTTGATTTACATATATTGTGATTTTTAGATATATAGAAAATAGCATGATTTTTTTGTACTTTTTCTTGCATCCTTATGTTATTTAACCTTTCCTTCTTCTGTATTTATCTTCCTCCCATGCCTAATTAACCTCCCAATTTTCCCAGTTTTATCTTCCTAACACTCATACCTTGTTATTCCCACCTACTTTGCCCTTCCCTCAGTTTTCCAATTTTACTGTCCTTGTTCCTGAAATTACTACAAGTTATAGAGTAATATCTAAATATTTGGAACTAGGAACCTCTGGTGAGAGAGAATATGTAACAGTTGTCAAAGTCTGTATTACTTGAGTCAATATGTTATCTTCTATTTCTGTCTGTTTATCTGCAAAGTATATGATTTCATTTTTTCTTATCACTGAATAGTATTCCATAATATAAGTGCACATTTTCATTATTTATTTGTCAGTTGAAGGACACTTATTTGTTTCAATTTCCTAGCTATTTTAAATAAAGCCACAGTAAGCATGACTGAGGAAGTAGCTATGCTTAGCACATTGAGTCCTTTGGCACATGCTGAGGAAGGTAATAACTGCATCACATGGTAGATTTATTTTCAACTTTTTGAGGATTCTATGCAGAGATTTCCAGAATGAATAAACAAGTTTCCAAATCCATCAGCAGTAAATGAGGGTACACTCTTCCTCACATTCTCTGTAGCAATTGTTGTCTAATGCGTGAAAAATCCCGCACCAGTTTGGAATTATTATTAAAATGGCTATTTATTTGAGGGGAAAAATCTTACAGAACACCATCCTAGACAACAGCCCTCTACCAGGAAAGGAGTCTGAAGCAAGAGAGCGAGAGGAGGGCTGCCACTGCTTTTTAAAGCGAAAGAGAACACACTACAGTGGGCTGGTATCTCAAAGGCTATTGGCTGAAGGAGTAGAAGGAGCTCCTGCAGCACCTCTCCCTTTTGTTTAAGTAAGAGAGTTCTAAACCTACTACAAAATTATATACAATAAGAACAAATATCCTATTCTAACTAGCTTAAGTCTTGTATAATAAATAACTTGGCCAAGCCATGAGAGGAAAGTAACTAAATTTATCTAATCTTCAACCCCATTGAAGATCCAAGAAGGGAAATAATGTTACCTGAGTAATTAGGAAGTGCAATCAAACAACTTCCAAATCATGCAACAAATCACAGAGACAACTAGCTACCTGGGCAATCACCCAAAGTCACGTTTGCAGCGTTGAAGCAACCAAATTTGGCTAATTCCTAGAATAACTGACAGATTATTTTTAAAGGCAAGAAATTTTCCAAAACTGTCTTACCCTGTCTTGGCAAGATTTGACAGTTCTGCTTATCCATTTCTGGATACTATGTATTTTGTCAGTAGTTGAGGTATGGGCAGTTCCTTGCCCAGAGGCCAGTTTTGCCAAGAAGAAGACAAGCTCCAAGTGTAGTGTCTTTGGTGCTCAACAATCTCTCGGGAATACATTGGTGTTGTCAGGAGCGATTGTGTCTCTCTACCACAGAACTCTAAGTTAGATTAGATGTCATTTTCTACAGTTCTTTGAAGAGGTTGAAGATTATCTATTTATTCAGAATATAATCTCTACATATCTAAAAAACCTGATTAGTCTAACTATAAAATGACAAACATAGATGACTATTAATCTATAAATCTTAATACCTATCTAACTTAAAAACTAAGACAATAAACAACTGTGCAATAAATGAGGACAATGACCTCCAAATGTAAACAATGTACAAGTATACACTGCAATATGATCAATATATATATCAATACATAAACAATATATATAAGTATCTTAATCAGATGGAGAAATGTACACTGCAATATGGTAAATATACATATCAATACATAACAATGTTTTAAACAGAGGTAGAAGCATGCATGCATACAATATTCAATATAATTTAACTTTGTATCCATATACAAGAATCTATGCCAATGTAATTATATATAAACAATAACTCACAAATACCAATCTATTATTCCATCATTCAATTTTCCCTTTTTTTCCCAAAAGATGCCTGAGCTTATAAAATTCCTCCCCCAACCCTCAAATGTATACCAATTATAATCAACCCCTAAATGATGTCCCTAAACCTGAGGACAAACTTTTCTGGGAGAGGGGACGTCGTCCTCTAGAATTACTTCCAGCTGTCATGGGGATCCTGTGTGTTGCATGAGGAGGAGCTGTGTCCCGCTGCCCAGATCCTGGCCGCAGGCCTGCTTTTGGTCCTGGCTAGCTTATGCCCAAAATAATTACACAGAAACTGTATTCATTTAAACTCTGCCTGGCCCATTAGTTCTAGCCTCTTTGTGGCCAACTCTTACATCTTAAACTAACCCATTTCTTTTAATCTGTATGCAGCAGGAGAATGTGGCTTACAGGCATGAGTCTATCTAGTTTCCATCTTGGGCCAGAGAAGCATGGCATCTGCCTGTCTGTCCTTCCTCCCAGAATTCTGTTCTGTCTACTCCACCCATCTAAGAGCTGCCCTATCAAAAGGCCAAAGCAGTCTCTTTATTCAACCAATGAAACAACAGAAATGCAGAAGGACCCCCTACACCACTGTGAAAGTAAAATTATGGTTAGATTTCAAGATTAATGTCTGGTAAGATTGCAAATAGTGTCTGAGTATTTTGTGGAGGAGTGGCCAGAATGTTGTAAAAGATGTGCACCATTTCAGCTAACCAACTTGTAACCGTCTTGTGCACCTGGTAGCCGAAACAGGTCTTGTAGAAGCGTTATCAGTATCATGACATCATATCAACAAGGTGGAGTTGTTGTTATGGGGGCCCCATCTTCCTCCTGGAAACTTCAAAGATAACTGTAGGAAAAATTCATTGTTCATTGTGGAAAACTTAAACATTATTTACAGTTGTATATATTCAATGAGAGGCATGATAAAGACAAAAATAGATATGAAGAAAAGCAAAGATGTTTTCTAAATTTATTTTTCTTTCTGTCCCATATCATGGCCCTTGACATGAGACAGAAACTCCAGAGACTCTGGGTTTGCCTTTTAACAACAGGCTTGGAATTAGAGAAGGAGTGAGCCAGAGTCCAACTCCAAAACCACCTCTATATACTTATGAATATAAATAAACAAAAACTATATAAACATTGTTACTTACAGAACCTATTCAATTTTCTTGGTGATCGATATTGAGTAGTAATTTTTCCATCTGTCAGTATTCAATTATCCAGGGTCCCTTGAATTTTTTGAAGGTGTTTTCCTGCAAAGACAAGAACAGAACCCTTCACCCATCCTATATGTTTTGCTTACCACCTGTATGATTATCATCATTGTGGATGAGCTGTCATGTCTCCTTTGCAAGAGGTTTCTCCTCTTCAAACCGAACCTTTATTAATTTTGATGGTATTCACAATTTTTCTTCTCCTGTGAAAACAAGAGCAAAACCCCTTTCCCAGTGCAGCACATCTCCTGGCTTCCATTGAAAGGATCAGCACATCACTGAAATAAACCCATTGATTTAATTCAGCACAGTTTTCCATTATCCAATGTCTTTTTGCTGCTGTTGTTCCTTTCTCATTAGCGTTAAAAAAATTCAAGGTTAATAAGGCATCATGTAATCTATTTCTGGGGGCATTTTCCACCCCTTCCTGTTTGTTTAACATATCATTTATAGTTTGATTTGATCTTTCAATAACTACTTGACCTGTAGGATTATGAGGTATACCTGTAACATGCTTAATGTTATTTTAAGCAAAAAAGTTTCATTTTCCTAGAGACATAAGCTGGATCATTGTCTGTTTTAATTTGTGCAGGTATGCCCATGATGGCCATAACTTCTAATAAATGGGTGATTACTAAATCCGCTTTTTCTGAGCTTAAAACAGTTGCCCATTGAAAGCCTGAATAAATGTCAATGGTGTGATGTACATATTTTAATTTTCCAAATTCTACAAAGTAGAACACACCCATCTGCCATATTTCATTCCTTTGAGTATCCTTCAGATTGGTCCCTACAGGTAGTGGTGTTTGGTTATATAAAGAGCAAGTAGGGCATCTCTTTATAATCTCCTTAATTTGTTGCCACGTAATAGAAAACTCTTTAAACTTTTGCTATTGATGTAATGTTTTTTATGAAATTCTGAGTTCTGCAACACACATCCAATCAATAATTGATCAATTTCTGCATTCCCTTGTGCTAGAGGACCTGGGAGACCCATATGGGATCAGATGTGTGTTATGTACATAGGAAAAAAACCTACTCCTGATTGTGTCTTGTACCTGGATAAACAATGAAGTCAATTCTGTATCATCTGCTATAAATTCAGTGCTTTCAATATGCAAGATAACTCTTTCTGCATATTGTGAATCAGTAACTATATTAAGAGGCTCTTTAAAATCCCTTAGCACCATAAGAATGGCATATAATTCTGCCTTCTGGACAGAAGTATAAGGGCTTTGTTCCACCTTACTCAATTCGTCTGATTTGTAACCTGCCTCCCCTGATTTATTAGCATCAGTATAAAATGTACATGCTCCAGTTATTGGAGCATCAAGTACAATTTGAGGAAGAATCCAAGAAGTACTCTTTATAAGGTTAAGTCTATTGCTTTTGGGATAGTTGCTATTACTTTCTCCCAGAAAATTAGCACAAGCCCTTTGCCATGGTTCATTGTCTTCCCATAACCTTTTTATTTCATCAGTAGTGAAAGGCACTATAATTTCTGCTGGGTATATACCTGCTAGTTGATGAAGTCTCACTTTACCTTTTATAATTAATTCAGAGACCTTTTCTACATACGTTTTTAATTTTTTACTTGGTTTTTGTGATAAAAAGATCCATTCTAAAGTAATATCGTCCCTCTGCATTAAAATTCCTGTAGGAGAAATTCTGGAAGGCAATATGACTAGAATACAACTAAGATATGGATTCACCTTATCCACATGTGCCTCCTGTAATTTTTCCTCAACCATCATCCATTCCTTTTCTGCCTCAGCTCTTAAGTCTCTGGGACTATTCATGTCTTTATCACCATCTAAGGTTTTGATTAAATGAATTATTAGATCAGGTGTTATCCAAACAGCTGGTCGTAGACTGGAAATGTCTCCTAACAATCTTTGAAAGTCATTAAGAGTCTGGAACTGGTCTCTCCTAATTTGTGCCTTTTGTGTCCTAATTTTCTGTAAATGTATTCTGTAACCTAGGTAATTAACAGAATCTCCTCTTTCAATCATTTCAGGAGCAATTTGTAATCCCCATTTAGGCAAAACTATCTTTACTTGCCAAAATATATGCTTCTTATTTCCTATTTGAATTTCTGACTTAGCCTCCAAATTTGAGCCATCGTTTAGAATCTTATGATCTTGCACAGAAGGTTCCAGAGTTTTTAACTTTCCTGGTGTGACATGTCCTCCATGGTTACTGGGAACAACTGAGCCACTTTTGTCTTGGGGGCCTGTGAGAGGCCCCTCAAGGAGTTTCCCGATGGTTTTGGGTTGCCTTGTTTGTCTGTTGTTGGTCTGCATTTATTGGTCCAATGTCATCCTTTACAACACCTCCTACATATACCTGAAGGCTGAGGTTTCCTATTCCTGCCATTCCCAGATGAAGTGGTATTCCTAGAAATTCTTTGCCTGAAATCCCTTTTCAGGTGTCCTAATTTACCACAATTAAAACATTTGGCAAGTTGATGTCCCTTCATTGCTTTGGAAATCCCTTCTCCTACCCAAGATTCAACCTCGTAGTTAAAGGTCTGGAAATTCATGGTATTCTAGATCCATTTATCCATAGTTGCTTTTCTAGTCCTTAAAGGCCCAATTATCTTTTTGCATTCTAAGTTTGCATTTTCAAAAGCCAGCGATTCAAGAATTAGTCATCTAGCTTCTGGGTCTGTTACTCCTATATTCAGAGCCTTAATTAATCTTTGCAAAAAGTCAGTATAGGGTTCTCCCTGTTCCTGCATAACTCTGGTATATGACTCCACCTTTTCTGTGGTTCTGGTATTCTATCCCAGCCATTCAAGGCTGCTTTGTGGCATAGGGACAATACTTTTTCATCTACCTTCTTTGGCTCTCTTTGAGCCTTTAGATGTTGATGCTTTGTCAGAGTAAATTGCAGGGCATGTCACTAAAACCCTGGGTAAACCATTTCTGACTGCTGCTGGTGACAGTGTATCCTGCTTTTGTGTCTTCTCACCCTGTTCATCAGATCCAATATTTCCTCAATCATTTCAAATCTCATAATCATAATCTCATAACACCTGAATCTCTTGACCTGCAAATGTTTCTAGTGATTTCCATACAGTATCCATTTTCTGGTCTCCAGTCTGTACCATGATTCCAAGGTCTTAATATTTCCTTTCAAAGATAACATCTCCTTCTTTTAATGCTCCTGAACAGCATGTAAATTTCCATCTTGGTGGTATATTCTGTCTGTTACTTTATCAAAACTCTGTGATAACTTCTGAATGTCAAATTCAACAGCCTGGAACCTCTCAGGTAAGTTTCTAGTACCCTTATATATGGAGTCAATTTTGCAATTTTGCCTATGATAGTATTAATCCTATTACTTAATGCCATATACTTCCATAATGATATAATATGAAGAAGAAAACTGAAACCTAATAACCAGGAAATTGAGGTATCTCCATAGGCATATTCTTGTGAATTCTTCCATAGTGGCAGCAAAAATCATGGCAATAGTCCCATTAAAAATGAAACCTGCCATTTTACCTGGTAACCAGCAGATGGTACTGTTTCTGAGTCGCAACTGGAACCACTGCAATGGTGTCATGACAAATCCTGTTTTAAAATCTCACTCGAAAGGTTAGGTGTAAGCACAAAAACCCAGGGAGCTTCTAGTGGTTGATAAACAGCCATGGCCCATCCCAGGCACACCTACCCTGCTGCTCTGCTCCGACCCAATGCAGGTGGTCGTGACACTGCTGCTGCAAGAGAAGCCAATTGCGTTCCCAGCATCCCTATGCTGGGACAAAGGGTCACAATGGAAATGCTGCTGTGGCAGCGCTCCCACTCAGTTATGGCAGGGATTTCAAACAGTGTGTCTATATGAGCCACTGGGACTTCACAGGAAGTTTTTGCCCCAAGGGGTTTTCAGTGGTTGGTTGGTAGTGGCTTGTGTTTGTGCTGTGAGCTCTGTGACTTGTGTTGCCTAAGTGCTATGCTGCAAGGGGGGGGGGGTGGTTAAAATCTCTCAAAAAAGATCAAATCAGGTGGGCAGAGACTGTCCATGCACGTGGATCCTGGGAGGTGTGGTTACTGCTGGCTCCATGTACATGCCGCCTAGGCTCGAGCCAAGCTGCTCAAATGTTGCCCAAATGTGCAAAACAATCCCACACCAGTTTGGAATTATTCCTAAAAGGGTTATTTATTTGAGGGGAAAAAACTTACAGAACACCGTCCTGGACAACAGCCCTCTACCAGGAAAGGAGTCTGAAGCAAGAGAGTGAGAGGAGTGCTGCTGCTGCTTTTTAAAGTGAAGGAGACCACACCCCAGTGGGCTGGTATCTCAAAGGTTATTTGCTGAAGGAGCAGAAGGAGCTCCCACAGCAGTTGTCAGTTATGTTGTTGATATTAGCCATTCTGACTGTTGTAAGATAAAATATTAAAACATTTATTAAAATATTAAAACACACATTTTAAAGTGTGTTTTCTTAATTTAGAGACAGTAAGACTTTCTGAAATATTTATTGGCCATTTCATTTCTTCTATAGAGAACTTTGTTCAGTCCTTGGGCTCATTTTTAAAATGTATCATATTTTGTATATGTACACATACATATGTCTCTTTAATCTGAAAGTTACTTGTTCTGTATCATCACTGTTTATTGAAAAGTGATATGATTTGAATATATAGAGGACAAAGCTATCATAAATTATTTCATTTTCCTTTTTCATAGTAATTCTTTATTGTCTCCTGAAAATATGTTTATAGACTTTATAAAAATTAAGGATTAAGTTACATTGTTTTATGACTTACTGATCAGGTATATAGGAGTATATTTCTAATATCAAATAAAGTTTTAAATGTGGATCTACCTTTTATTTAATAGAATTATCTTTTTAATATGTACAACAGTTAAATTTTACTTTTATCAAGAGAGAAATTTCTTTTGTTCCATCTGTTTGCTAATATAACTAACAAAATTAGAATTACCCCTTGCTTATACAATTATCATGTGATGTTACTCTATGGAGCTGAAATCCATTCTTAGAGTCCTCAGAGGGGGGAAGTGGCAATTTTATTATGTGGTAAAGAAGCCACACAAACTTGTCTGTAATTTTCATGTTCAAGTAAAATTGCTCTTTTCAAAATAAAAAAGAAGAAAGAAGTTTTGTTTCAAAATGCATTACTGCCTGTATTAGGGTATGGTTGGCTGCTCAGCTATGCCAGCCTTCTGTGCTATCAGAGAAAACAATCATAGATATGGGATTTTCAAGATTTATAATAGTAACAATTGCTTGGGAGACTCAGGATCCTATGAGGGTGTCCAAAGCTTTCAGGGAGAAAGAAATATCATATTGGGGATTAACATTTAAAACCAGGATGCAAATTCTTCAAAATAAACCAAGATGCTTTGCTGAGCATTTTGATACTCTTTACTTCTAAGGAAAGAAGGGAGCTGCAAGACATTGAAAATAGACATAGGATAGAAATTAAAAGAAGTGATCTGAGTAAGCATAAATCAGCATCTAAACATGGTTATTTCTATAGGACCTCAACTTTTAGGCTTTGCCTCTTTCTGTATAATTATTCTATTTAGAATTTAA